>JANRGW010043393.1:0-25316 GCA_024733675.1 Psilopsiagon aymara | reverse complement strand
GGGAGATGGAAGGAGACTTCTATTGTATGCAGGAGTACTTTATTTCGATATTTTCTTTGTCTGATTATACATGATAAACACACATTAGTGACATTCCGTGCATGTTTTGAAGATAAATGGGATATCTCTTTAAACCATTCCTGACACTTCCTAACCTGTGGGCTTAATGGCATATTCTTTCTTTGATTCAATAATTTGTCTGTCAAAAAAGCTGTGCTGACATTCTCGTTGTTGTGGGACTGAAATGGAAAGAAATCTCTTATCTTTAAGATAATTTTTGAAAAGTCGAGGTGAACATTTTAGGATAAAAATGTTTTAAAAATGATTTCAGTTGGAAAAAAGTTGTAAGTGTTGACATTATACCAACTGCTAGATGGCAGGTGATAAAAGGAAGAATGTTATCTAAAACTGTAAGTCCCTTTGAAATAATTAGGGAATGTGTGAAATCTTAGCAATGAAGACAGTTTCTACTACTATGCCTTGCATAAGTATTAGTTCTGTCAAACAACTAGTAACTTTTAAAATAATGGACTAAAGATGTAGCTAAAAGAGCCTGGTGTGCCACACCTGGCTCTCCTCTGTGTAAAACAGATACTAATATATTTATGCACACAAATGGGTACTTGTGTTTGCATATTGTCTGTATATGTATTGATACCTATGTGAATTTACTGGTACACTGTCCATCCAAAATAATCTGCTTGGGACTATTTTATTCACAGAACTGATGTAGAGAGGATTAGTTCAGACAGGCTATGCAGAACCCTTAATTCTGAGTGTCTGATTAAGCACTCAGGTATCCCTTTCTTCATTGTTTTTCCTGAGTTTCAGTTTTGCCAATGAGCACTTCTTAGAGAAGCACTTTTTCCAGAGCTGAGGATTCCTCAGAGCTCCTGTCAAATGTGCCTCCAGCTGGATGGCTCACTATCAGGGATTGATCTTGCACAGGGTGTCTGCCTTAATTTGTCTTCCTCAATGATTAGTCTTGTCCTGTTTACGTTATAATTGTGAAAGGCTGACCTAGTGACTGTAGCCTATAAAATTTGAGGCTGAAACTCTTTGGTTCACAGTGCTTGTAAGGACTGGAGAGCTACAACGTGTTTTGAGGTGCTTGACACCATGGTAGGGTTCAGAAAATTCAGGTGGTTTAAATATATCAGCCAACCGGCAGACCTGCTGGCACAATATGTGAAGTTGATAGGGAAGGAGCAAATCTGGTGCAGACCTGTTATGAATTATGAAGGAGGCTAACAGAATTAGCTGGAATTCTCTTTTCCAAGATTCATAATGAGTAGTCAGATTCTTACCTAACTATGCTCAAAGGCAAAGAGAATATTGTTTTAACAACAGACATTATAAGATGAGACTCTCCCTCAAATAATTCTTGACCTCCAAAAAATA
Organism: Psilopsiagon aymara; assembly: GCA_024733675.1. Taxonomy (NCBI): domain Eukaryota; kingdom Metazoa; phylum Chordata; class Aves; order Psittaciformes; family Psittacidae; genus Psilopsiagon; species Psilopsiagon aymara. The sequence continues at coordinate 23,915 of JANRGW010043393.1, read as the reverse complement.
CCCACAACCAAAACTGGAAAACGCAAACTTAAAAAAGATGCAAGGGCTGTTTTGATCTAAAGGAAACCAGGGAGTTAGAGATGGGAACACTAAAATTATCTTTATTTATGCACTCAGAGTTTGAAACTTGTCTACCCTGTAGCTGCCACTCTTGTAAACTCTAGTTACAGTGCTTTCTAGATCATTTCCAGATCACCTCTGACATCTATTGTGGGGGAGCCCCTTTGACCAATCTCTGCAGAAAGTTATTATTTCTTTCCATGTTCAAGTGGTTGAACAGCAGATCTTGAGATGCTTTAGCTATTTTAGAGTCTAATAAAATAATTTATAGCTGTGTTTAGAAATCATGAAATGTGTATTGCCAAGTCGATAGTTTATTAAACTTTATGAAAATGTCTGTCTCTTAACTCTCTGGTAGCATTGTTCTTGAGTGTAAAATTATCAGGTGTCCTAGTGTGCTCTCAGTTTGTTTTTTGTACTATGTGATATATTTAAAATAGAAGGGTATTTTCAAGAAAGGTGTTTGCAGATATCTTACTTTTAGAAGGAAAAGATTGATTTTCCTAGTAGCAGCAGCAAAGTATCTAAAACCTGTGGTCATAAGAGATTTCATTGGCTTATTCTGAAGTTATTCATAGACTTTTGGGAAAGCAAAGTGTCATATTTACATATGCTGTGACTTATCTTTCACAGTTCTTTTTCATCCAGATCAAATGAAGTCTAAGGTTTGAGTAGTTTGAGAAAGAGTGTTACAGATGTGATACCTGGGAGAAAGGTGATAGCTTGCCTTCTTGACAGGGATGAAACTTGTGCACAAGCTGAAAAATCTAATTCAGTATGCTATCAGCATTAATAAGCAACTGTTTAGATTTCCAAGGTTTGACATCACAAATATTAATCCTTAAACCTAGGCTTCACAGTTAAGCAGCAAAATTTGCTGGTAGATTGATATTTGGTTGAGATTTTCTTTTTAATAATAGTAACTAAGGTTAAGATCAATGTAAATGTTATTGCAAGTTTATCTATGTTTAAGCTTTTCAGTCTGAACCAGAACTGATGGTGTTTAGTTACCATCAACATAAAATAGCACCAGATTGTATATTAGTGTCCTCTGGAATGAAACAAAAACTGTTGATCTGATTACATATTAAACCTTAAGCTATTATTACAGCAGTGTTAACAGATTCCATTGATGTGAAATGGCCTGTGTAGAACTAACTGATCTGTCTTTGCACTAACCAACTGGTGAAGTATTCAAATAAAATGATCACTCATGGGTCCCTCAGAGAATAGGTGGGGGAAAGGAGGAGGAGGGGTGCCCCACACAATAAACAAAGCAAAAGCACTCAGTTCTTTTCTAAGACTTATAAATATTTAATAATCATCTCTCTATGGCCAATCTAGAAAAAGAAAACTTTAACTAGACTGTTCTAAAGGCCGAGACCTGAATTTTGTTTGAATTGGTTCAAAGTACACATTAGGTAATCTAGCTTTTCCTTGGATGTAAAGGCATTATTTTCCTGGGGTAGAGTACAAATCTTTCAAAATGTAGGTATGATAACTCTGAACAGATTTGGAATATTGGTGTGACAAATAATGCTGCATATTTTTTGATACTTGAAAAGTACTTTTAGCCTGGTCACTTCCATTTTGACTGAAGGTATATCTCAGCTGCTGATAATGTACAAAATATTCTTTCCCTCTATATAGATTAAAAAGAAAAAGAAAAAATGTAAAATGGCATGATCTTTAACATTAACAAGTTTTTAAGAGCTGCCTTTATTCTCCACATCTTTTCCCCTAGGTCATATCACTGAAGGCACCTGCTTCAAGTGTCCCCTTGGATGAAACTCTTGCATCTCACACTAGCCAATTTCGACACTCTAAGTGCTCAAATTGAGCCATTTTGTTCTCTGTAAAATAAACCCAGGCCCATTATGCATGATTTTTTATTCACACACCCCTCCCCTTCTCTTCATTTTCTCTCTCCTCTCCTTACTACAGCTCTGTGAATGTAGAGTGGCAACATTGTGAGGACCAGTGTTTTCACTCCAGGCATGTCAACTTCAATCTGCTGCGATTTGGTGTGAAATCTGTGCCATGGTGTGGGGCAGAAAGGTCAACCCCCCCATAATTGATGTTGCTTATTCATCTGCTTCCCGTGTATTTTTCTCTCCACACACTGGCCTTTGTTTGGATAAATTGTTTGAAGATTTACTGTAGTTCTTAAAGCCTGAGAAGCGGCTCCTGCTGTACAACTTCAATGTCCCCGCTAGGCAGGAGGCTCAGCTAGGATGACGCATAATGGCATTTAGACAGAAAGATCTTTTTCTCCCAAGACAAAATGTAGAGGACATCTTCTGGCATAACAATTAGGGCAATTTTCAGACTAATTTACTATGGAATTGCTTTGTACTGTCCCTTGTACACTGATATTTACTATGTTAATTGCTATTAAGACCTGAAATTATTTTAAAAAATTCATAGACTTCAGCAAGTCAGTGTATTTCTGGAGAGGGTGAGAAGGCAGGGACAGAGAGGAAAGAGAAACTGCTAGTGAATGTGATGATTTAAATTCCACATGGGTATTCTTCAGATTATTAAGGAAAACCCTCAGTGATCTGAAATCTGAATATGGTAATTTATTGTATTTTGCATCATCAACCTTTGTTCTGCTTATATGAGAAAATGGCATTATTTCAGGAAGGGGGGAAAAAGTGCTTTTATATACCTGGAGGGGCTTAATAGCGATTTGGAAATAAGTTTTAGCAAATGTAGTAATACTAAAATTCCTTGCATTTTCAGATTTCCAGGGAGCATGCATGTAAATATTTGAGCCCTGTGGTAGTAAATAAAAGGACATAAACCTACAAACTTTAAAGAATGTCTGTGTCCTTGTCGCCGTAGTCCTGAAAGGGTGCATATTTTACTGAAAGAAATCCTTAAAAACAGAAGAAACACTCGCTTCTTTAGTAAAGAAAAGAAGGAAGAAGCCTTATCACCTAGTAATCCTGCCTGTAGATTGGATAAAATAGGTTGAAATCATTGTTTTGATTCCCATTGACTGAGGCTAAAGTAGCTTTATTAGTTAAGCTGTTAAATCTGCTGTGATTTAAACCCTTTTTTTTTTTTTCTGATGCACCTTTGCTTTGATTGACCTTGAAATGCATTTTTTCATTGTTTTTTTATTTCTTGGGAGAAAATGTCTATTGTATCAGATCATTTGATGCTGTTTTAAGCATCAAATAAATATGTCTTACTACTGTTCTTCTAACCTTTTCAAGGATAATATGAAATTACAATCCATGAGTATTTCTACTGTGAACTACTAGATGGTGTTGGCTCCTCTTGGTGATTTCACTAAGAAGACTCTACCTGCAACTAGTTTCAGATTCTAAGATGTGTGTAGCACTGTGGGTACTTCTTTGGTTTAGCTATGGGATGCAAATAAACTGCATCTGGAAAAATACCTAATGTTCTTATAGTGGCCAATATGGGCAATGCTAAGATGTTTGAGTTCTGAAAAAAGTCATTACCTTGATCAAGAATACTGGATTAAAGAAAATCCTTTAAGAATTGAAAGTAATTGACAGTAAAATTCAAATAACTGAAGTGCTATAGAATGACTATTATTTAAGGTGTCGGGCAGGTTTATGATAGTGCATTCACCTAAAAGCAAAGCTGTCATGGAATCATACTGATTTCATCCTGAGGTAATTGTATTCATAGACTGAAAATCATACTAGCTGATTTTACAAGCTCAAATATAGTTACTGCAATTTTTTTTTTATGAATATCTTGCTTTTGCAGTATCTTATTATATGTTTGTCATAGTGAGTTTATGTGGAAAGAGTATGCAGAGATTCTTAATATAAAATTCGTACATATCTCAGTAGAAGCTGCAGCATTTATTTTATGGATATGGCATTTCTGTACATTCTTATTATTCAGGTTTTGTTTGGGCTCATTCTTTGAATTAAGAATGCCTGCCATTGACTGAAATCTTCTAAAAAATCCCACATGTCATCTGTCATTTTTAAAATCACCAGTATGCATCAATAATTGAAATTTCACTTCCTTTTTATTCCTTCTAAATAATACACCCACAGTCTTGGATATTTGTGAAAATGTATTTAGAACAACAGTAAATCTGAGATACAGGCATCAGTAGGAAAACAATGAAATATTTCACACGGCTCCACCCAGTCTGTTAAAGAATCTGACCATTAAAATATTGGTGCAAAGAATCTATAGCATTTAAAAAAAAGCAACACATACCTAATTTATTTTTACGTATGTTCCATTTTGAATTGGGGAGGGAATCATATCGTATCTTAGATATTGCAAACCAAAGTTAAAAGAAATGCTTAGCAGAAATTACCCTCCCTTTAGCTTCTTAGCTGCTTTAATCTGGGCTGTTCTCATCCCTTTTAATAGTTTTAATTTATTCACATTGTTCTTCCTGCCAAACTTGGAATGCAACCTTGCAGCATAAGGCTAATTTCTTCTCCTTTTTTTCATTTAGAAGTGGTTGGAAAGCCTAAAAATACAGTTTCTCTTTACAGAGTAGTCTGCCTTTCCTGTCAGGTGAAGAAGCAGTATTTGAATTTACTTAGGTTTCTTTCCAGTGAAATGGCAGCTATAATGCAGGGACAATGGCTGCTTGCACACTTTTGGAGGGACATTATAATGGATCTGAGCAATCTGATGGCCTGGATGGATGTTTTGCCAGGGCTCTGTTCACTTGAAACTTTTAAGTGTTCTGGAGCAGGCTAGATTAACTAGAAAACTAGAAATATAAAGAATGTTAAAATCTGGGTGTCTGGGCTTTCTCGTGAGCTCTCTTGCCAAAAAACTGTACAGCTCCAGGGCTAAAAAGCACATATTTTTTTCTGTGCTTTATTGCTGTATGCTTTTACCTGCCTTTTGCAAATAATGAGTATGAGGAACAAGCAGAGTGTTTTTCTCAGGCAGTTTATACCTAACATTTGTGGAAAAGAAAGATTCTATATTAATGTGCATGGAAATTTGAATTTTGGAGAATGATTTATTAGTGATAGAAGGAATATGTTAAACAGATTAATTATTTAAACATGTTTTGTCCATTGCATGTAAATATAAGGGACTACAAAATTGCCCTACAGTTAAAACACACTGTAAATATGGAGACTCAATGTATTCCTAAATTTTGAATTTTTGTGACTGTCTACATAATAAATATACTTTGTGGCATAATTTTTTTATGCCTGTGTAATACTAGTCCAAACTTTGTCTATTGTTGTGGACTTTGTAATTCTTATCCATTCTACAAGGGCTAGATCAATTCATGTTGAGATGGCTTGTTACCCCACATGCATTTGAGGCCAACTTGTATTATTGCTAGTAGCGAGACAGATACATCACACTTTCTTCGGGAGTAGGATTACTCATATTTGTTTAAATGAAGTGTGAATTCAGCACTGGTGAAAAGTGCCAAACTGACAGTTCTTGAGGATGAGCATCTGGATCTCTATGGAACAGGGAACAGAATTGCTTTGCTTTGCTGGTATACCTCTGCCCTGACCTTGGACGCATTACTGCTAATAATTGGTCAAGTTTAGTCTCCAAATTGATTTGGAACCTGTCTTTTGTTTTGAATCCGTTGGCAAACTGCCACATGAATTTGCTCGAAATGAGCCTCCTCAGTGGCAGCTGGACCAAGACTACAAAAAATATGTTCACTTTGTCCATCAAATAGTCTTCAGTAACAATTTAGGGCAGTTTAGCTTGCTGCAGTTCTGCTTCCTGCCTTCCCTTCCAGCTCAATTTTAACTGGATCATAGCCCTGAACTGCTTAAACATGGGATTGCATGAGAGTCAGTGTGTAGCTGAAGGGAAGAGGAGGTGAGGTCAAACAATGTAAGTCAAGAATAGGCATATAAGAATGTAGTAGTCCAGATTCAGATAGGATTAATTATTATGACACTGCAATGTTGCAAATTAGTGGTCTGAGCTTTGATTAAACTAATAATTTGGGGTGAAAAATCCTGGCATTGAAGTTCTATTATGGCCAAAGGCACCCAGCTCAGCTGTGTCATTCTAAAATGAGTTAAAATAACATATATCCAAACAAAGCCTGACAGATTCCTACAGAAAAATTTATTTCTTCCAGCTTTTTCATTTTATACTGAAATGCATACCATACTGAATTATGAAAAAGACCCTTTAATTATTTTGTGTGTGTGAAGTGGTTATATTGGCTGTATTGCATTAATCTTCTTGTAGTCCAACTGTGTTTTCAAAAGGTTGAGTTCATCTTTGTTGCTTGTTAGCTTTTTTTCCTTTTTGTATTTTTTTTTTCCCCTTTTAAAAATCTCACCCTGAATGAGTTTTGTAAATATTCAGTCTTGACTTCAGCTTGCATTGCGGTGTCATCAATTATGACAGACTGCTGCCTCTTCTCTCCACTCTTCATCTTTTCCCTGTCAAAATGCACCCTTTGGCAGAATATTTTTCAAGGGCTAAATGTGAGTCTAAGGGAGTCACTGTCAAGGTATTTTTCATAATTTCAAAAATATTTTTCTCTTCCTCTTGTTTATAATTACCTCTTGGAAACTTCAATTGAAATGTTTCTTTACTGGTTTTTCATCATATGCACACTGTACTGATATGTTAGGGCAGATTTGAAGGTTATTAATGTATTTTTACCCTTTGAGGTTGGGGGAGAAGGGAAAAGACTTATGGCAGAGTATATATCATGTATTCCCCTTCATCTCCCCACCTCAATAAATACTAAAGATTTTATATGAGTACCAAAAACTGGTTTGATATCCCTTTTGTGGGAGGGCTTTTCCTCCCTTCCCTCCTATGCGTTAAAAGGCCATCTGCTTGTGGTCCTTGCATCCCGTAGTAGATGAATAATGAAACCCTAAGGCAACAGCAACTGTTTGCAGTCTGGAAAGAGCCACAACTGAATATTGAGGGAATATAGGGACTTTGTTTGTCTCTTTTCTCTGCTGTTCTGATAACTGGGACTAGTTTAGATCCCAAAGTGTCTAAAGAGCTTGTAAAGTAGCCAAGCAAGTTTTGCTTACCAAGAAGCCAATCAGATATTTTCATTTTATTTTTTGATCTCCTTAGTAATTATTGATATAGCTTAATTTACAGGGTCTCTGAAGCATTAAACACCACTCATTTTCTTTCTTTTGCTTCAGTATGTGTGTTAACTTTTCCTACTGTGCTGCCAGCATGTCATTTTATTGTGAGCGTCATGATTATGGATTTTCTTTCCCCCTAAAGTTTAATCTCTAATTTTTGTTCATAAGACAGTTTTTGCTGTTAGTCAAAAATAAGGTATCTCTGATGAACATGAAAGCAGTTTGAATATGCAAAACCAAGAATAAGCAAGAAATGCTCAAAAGAAAGAAGTGATACAATAATTTGGGAACTTAAAATTTTGAACTTAAAGTTTTGCACACTTCATCTCTGTCCATGAGAGAGAACTTTGCTTGACTTTTAAAGTGAAAGAGGTTTGCTATAGATTTTACATCTGAGGCACCCGGTTCCCATATAACCCTCTTCTTTGCAGCTGCCCTTTGAAATAGGTTTGGGGGTTTGCTTGTTTGTGTGTTTGTTTTTTAATAAAATCTCTTTCTTCATAGGGTTCTGATATCATAAGATGAAAAAACTGAAGTCCTAAAGAGTTGATTTTGCCTTAAAGTCACAGGCTATTTTAGTAATAGGTGAGAATATGTCAGATCACTTCTCTCAGATCACATTAATATTGCCTTGTCTTTAATGACGTAAAATACTGATTTGGGATATAGGTACATACATACATACATACATACACATTAACCTGTTTTTCATTAGATTCTATTCTCCTCCATGCTCTAGTCCAAATTCCAATTTCTTATAAATTTCAAAATTTCAGAATCATAATTGAGGAATATAACATTTGGTGAACATGAAAACCTGTACCCAATATATGGTATTTTGAGCGTAGAAATAGCTGTACTGTTTCAGGCTACTGTGATGGAAAAGACAGGGTAAATCTGTTTTTGCATGGCTTACATAGCTGCCCATGTTTGGCTGAGGGTTCCACATGATCCAGTTTGCTTGTGCTTGCTAAGAGCTGAGGTATGGTAATAACTCATGTTAATTTTGCAGGGTTTGCCCAACATATTAAGCCAGCTGTGACAATGCACTCAGATGGTGAGGAGACTAGAACCATGAGGTGATTCACACACTTGTTTTTATTTTGCTTTTTTCATTTAGCATTTTGAATCTATAACAAACTATTAGAAAAACTCATGTTTCTGAAAAACTTTTTTCAGCCTTTCCATGTCTGAAAAGCTAATCCAATTACCTGCTTCCAGGACAGTTGATTATTTTGCATGCATAGAGGAGGAGTATGGCCTGCTGGTTATAATGGTGAACTACTAGGATACCAAAAATTATAATTCCTGGCCCTGCCATATATTTTTCCATATGACCTTGGCCAAGATATGTCAGACAAAGCTTACTTCACAGGGACATAATATAGCTGGATTTATGAGATTGTAGTGCGTTTAGATCCTTTTGAGGAAAGTTACGCATAAAGAAATTACTGCCATAGTAGAATAGTTGTGAAAGTAATGTGGAAGAGCTGCCATGATTAGGAGACAATTTATTGGCTTTCAGGTTATTTAAAAACTTTTCTGGCATAGTACAGGTTAGAAAAGTTGATGCACTGGCAGTTTGTTTCTGTCCTTGATATGCACGCGCAGCTTCATTAGTGCCAGCAGGAGCCCTTTACTTGCACTGGGAGAGGAGAATAGACCCCTCTGCATGTAATGATTAGTTAGATAGCCTCTTGTGGCTCTGTGTATGATTTCTGATCTGTCGTGCCAGAGGTACTACAGGACAAGAGAGAGCTACTGTCATTTTCCATAGGAAGTGAGGACTTTAAGAGCTTGAGAACTGTCCGCTTTTTTGAATAGCACTTTTGCTGCAGGAAGTGTGATTTATTTTTATCACAGCAGGCATAAAGCTTCCAGGTTTTCATAAAGAAAAATGATCCATATAGTGCCCATGTCGATTGAACGATCATTTGAAAACCTGTAAATTCAAACCGCAGTTCTTTCTCAATGCAAAGTGTTGTTCCTTTTTGCTGTAGCTTTTAATTTTTTTTTCATCTTGGACTTTCATTAGTACTTTATACATACTATAAAACAGTGTTTTGATCTTGGTAATTATTTTGCCAGCTGTCATTTTGCCAGTAGCAGGACACATTATTTAATTACAGTAACAAAAACTTCTTCAGACAAGACTTTCTGTTCTTTCAGAATCTTTCAAGGCAGTACTTCATAAACTTTCTTTTCTATTAATTTCTTTTTTTTTTTTTTTTAAGTAGCAAATGTGAATCAGTCATTAAAACTTGGGGAGAAAGGGGAAAGGAGAGGAAAGGGTGGGAGAAGTGGGGGAAGAGAAAGAAATTGTTTGCATCTTGCCTGATACACAAACACACAAAAAGAAAAGAAAACAAAGCAAGACCTATCATTAGTCCCACAACTTGTCAGTTTGATTAGTGAATGGTTGCCTCTCTCTCTTCTGAGAAAACACTACGTCTTTAAATGATGTCCATTCTTAAATGTAGAAACCCTTCATTGTGTCTGTTAGTGCATAATTGGACTGTCTTTTAATACAAGCAGAGGCACTTGTTTCTGAATATAAACCCTGCACCTCAACAGGTCAGGAAGATAGCAAAAACCTGTTTTTTGGCTTTGTCTTCAGGAATAATGGAGTCACTAATCTACTTGATCTCTGGGAGTCAGATAAAGAAGAAAGTGAACGATGCATACATTTCAAAGATGGAAGGCACTTGTAAAAGCAATTTCTTTGGAGGGAAAAAGTAGAGCAAAGGCTGTTGGAAACCTTTTAATTAGTACTAATTACCTCAGCAGAAAACGTTGGAGGCTTGAAAGAATTTGTGTCAGCAAGTGAAAGATCAAAGATTGTGGCGCTTGCATTTTAATCTGTTGGCTATAAAAACGCATAAGGGGGTGGTAATGGGGCCCATGAGAATGACAACCCAGGTGGTTGAGGCCTTAATCCCTTCTTTACTGCTAGTGCCTGAGGCCTAGTTCCAATTACATAATAAGATGATTTAATTTTTGCTTTAATTTTAACAAAAAATTAAGTTTATTTTAGCCTTCAGTAAGGAAGAGACAAGGTTTCCAGACAAAATCCTCTCATTTTATTTCTCTCAGTGTTTTAAGTCCAAGCCCTTTTTTAGCCATTTTTTTCCCTAAGTGGCTGACCTTACTCTATAGAAGGCCATGGGGCAGCAAAGGTGCTTTGATGTGGTCTCTGGAAATGGGGAGGGGCTGGCAGTGGGTGACTGGTGGCCTCTGTGGTGGCACTTGGAAATCCGGTAATGCCATAAGTGAGCTTTCTTTCTTTTATTCATTTGTTTGGGTTTGTTTTGTTTGTTTTAACAAACTGCCTATTGCGTCAGCAAGGAGTAGTTCATAAACATGCTTGCTATGATACTTCATTCCTCCGTTTTCTTTCAAAAAACTCTGGATGAGTTCATGTGACCATGTGTGAGGTAAATTACATCTTTAATTTTGTGGCTTGAGTAGATTATGTGCCCCTCAGAAATCTAATTGTCATAAAATTCCTCTTTGGACGAAAGAGTGAGCATATGCCTTAGCCTGAAGATAAGATGATGGATGTAGACTCCAAATGGATAAATTTATGTTCAGGAATCTCCAGCACTTCCACACAGCCAGGCACAGCCATTGTGTTAAAGGGGAGGTTGCTGCATCTCAAAGTAGCATTGGGTTTATAAGTCAACTCATGCAGTCAGGTGTTATATATACTCAGTGATGTGGTAGGGTTTGAGTCTTTTATTAATTTGACTTGTACAAAAAATTATATTATTTACACTCTGAGGATTCAAGCATGGTAAGTTGCAGCCAGTTGTGGTTTTATTTTTATAGGGAATTGAACTAAAAATCTGGGAGCAGTGACAAATAATCAGTCCTCTGTTAGGTTACATCTTTAAATTTCTTATTCAGCATCTATTCAGCAACTAAAGCTCAAAGTAAACTTTGGCCTACATACTTTATTGAGTTTTATAATGAATTTTTACATTTGAATTATGTTCAATGTGTATAAGACTGATAATTTTTTGACAGTGTATATAACAGCACATTCTCAGCTACTAGCTTATTCTGCTGTAATTCAGCCTTTACCCTCAGGTTCTTATGGTGTTTGATTTTATTCTGATGTGATGGAAAACAGTGACAATTTTTAAATAATATAATTTTGAATGGAGTCTTTTGGTCCCTCAGTAGGCATTGTATATATCAGCATTACAGTAAAACATGAAAAAAAAAAAAAAAAAATACAGCTGTCAAAATGCAGTGTTGCCTTCCTTTTGCTTGCCTTTTCCTAATCTGTGGAATATCTATTGTCTGTAGGTATGCTGGGGAGAAGCTTGTACTGAATCTCTTTCTTGGGCATGGAATAACAGCTGAAGTGAGACCTAAGTGTTTTTCCAGGACAGTATAGGGGCTTGTTTTTTTGGGGTGTCTTTTTCCTGTCAGAGCCCTCTATCATGTGTCATGGTGGGTGACTATCACAGTGAAGCTGCTCAGGAGCACTGAAGGTGCTACAGGGTTATCTGTTGCTTCAGAATACGTTAGGAATGTGTGATCCTAGGACTTTTGTATGGATCTCTGGTGTGAAGACCATTTGAATATATATAGACACAGTGACCAACTAAGAGTGTATTGATATGTGTTTTGGTAATTGTGCATCATCTTCCTCATCTCTAGCCTATCAAATCCACAGTTGTGTTATCTTTTGAAGCTGAGATTTATGCCAGACCATACTTTCCCAATATTTTAGATAGTGCTACTGCTGAAGCCATGACACCATCTTATTAATTTTATGGACTGAATGGGAAACAAATCCAGCAGAAAAAAGTTTGCTGTATATTCTCTAATCCAAGCTCTTGTATTGTAAAATGGCTACCAGCTATCTTTCTCTGCCAGTGTTGTGTAAGGCTCAATTTTGTATTTACTTGCTATGTAGAAATAGAGGATACTAACAGGAGAATACAATCCATCATGTTTTGTGGTAGGCATCTTCCTTTTTTTTACTTTTTTTTTTTTTTTTTTTTTTTAAATTATGAATGTTCTTGTCTACCATTTATGTTTCTAAAAGATTTGTTCACATTTCAGAGTGTGATAATCTTTGTAATTTCAGAAACTAAAATTAGAGTCTTATTTTTACCAAATGTTTTTCACTATTAAATACTGTATGCTTCCATTGCAGAGGGAATGTGTTAATATTACTCGTTATTTTGCATAATATGAGCAATGGGAAAAATAAGCAAAATAAACCAAAATGAATATTAAAAAATAATTTTGTTTTGACCATGCATTTATTATTTATGTAAACAATTTTAACGCATGCTGCACAAATTTAATTGAAATGCAACCCCCCCCCCAATTTGACTAAACAGATTTAATGAACAGATTATTTTAAAACATTATAGAAAATCAAAAGATATAACACATGCTTATTTCTAAATTTGAACTCATATAGATAAAACTTTTCAGGATTACCATAAGGCCCAGTAACACAAAAAAGTTGTACAGTTAGTCCTGAGCAGTTACCATGCAACAGTGTTTGACTAGGTGCAGTGTGTGGTAACGACTCCCAAAAGTCATGGGGTGTTTCCTTGCTTTCTGCTTTTTGCAAGGGTGATTTATAAGTTTACAAGTTCCTTTCCAAAGTCCATAATTGCTCTGACAGTTCCCCAGATGGACTATATCCAAGTTGGTATAAAACAGTATTCATTGCAGCTGTACCTTCTGATTCATCTTGAGTTAGGTACAGGACTACTTGTTCTTTTTGTCTTGATTTAGATTTGTTACCTCTCTAGAAGCACTGTACCGTGGTAATTGGTACTACCTTTCCCTCAAATACCAGGTACACCTGAAAGCAAAATAAAGTTCTATTTAGTAAGACTTAACAGAAAGCTTTTAGTTTTAGGAGTGGAAACTTGGTCTTTGAATATACTTAGCGGGTCACCTTTCCATTTGCTGAATCTGTCTTCTCTAAGATTCCTGGAATTGATTCCAGCAGGTACTGCTTTGGGTTCAGGTGTCTAAGCAATGCATCTTCTCAGTCTGCCACCAGTTCTGATTTAGTGCTGCCAGAAACCAGAAATTTTGGTTATCATATTTGGAAACTGTTGGAATTTCTCTGTTAAACATCTACTTGCCCTTTACAGAACTATTTCCTTCATCTCTCTGGAAGTGACAAACTGGCCAGTTACATCCTACTCTAGCTGGGCTTACCCTTCTGTATGTGATTCGTACCTTCGTGTTAAATATTATACAAAACACATAACGTGCATTTCACAAATGATCTCTGGTATGCAGCTAGCTTTCTAGAAAGAGAGAAAACAGGATATAATGTTAACATTGATGACAGACCCAGTAACACAGTTACTTTGTTTAAACAAGCCCATGAAAAAGTGTTTTCCCCTCTTACAGCTGTTCTCATGTTGCAAGCTTCTACTTGCATAACGTACAATTCACTGGAGATTGCTCAGACATAAGTAAAAGAAAGAGTTGTTTCTTGCTTGTGTGTACTTGCATTTTAGAGTGAAGCACATCCATGGGGAAGATGTGCTGTTTAGTAGTTAGGTAGTCTCCCTGAAAGGGTTCTAGTTAGTCTTGTTTCGGTCTGTCATGCATAGATCTTGTATGTTTTTATAGATCTAGTAATCTGTTTACTAGCTTTGGGGGCTTAAATGCTAGTTCCAGTAAGGAAATGCGTTTCTTGAATCTGTAAACAAGGTATGTAACAAGTGCTTGAGTATTAAGGATGCTGATGAGCAAAATGTTTAGAAATGAGATATTAAAAGTTGTACTGTGATTAAAATAAATACTGAAGGACAACATAGAAATATGAGGGTGTAAAATATTCTTGAACAAAATTTTAAAATACTTAATGCATTCAGAAGCTTGTGTGAACAATTTTGTTGGTGTAATTGACAAAACTCTTGTTTCAGTAATCAGAAGCTATGTCATTTTTGGAGGCTTACCAGCAGAGGCTTGCATGTTGATTCAGTTACTCATATTTGTTTGAGAAAGTGTGCAGTTTAAGTAGATAGTATCAAAATGCATTAATGCAATGAATCTCACTTCAGTACTTTATTAAATCTATTTAAATATGCATTAAAATATTTCAGAGGCATCAAACTGAGGATACCATTGAGTGTTTAGAAAGAAATGAATGTAGTGGCCATTAAGTTTTAATTGTCTTTAATGTCCTGCTACCATGGCAGTAAAAATAAATTTTTTTTTTAGAGCAGTGTCTTTACAATGCATTATTTGCTAGGAGTATTCTTAGTCAGCAAATCCATGTAAGCAGGAACATATATTTTTTGTTTTTTCATCATTTTAATATGTAAGTTATGTACTTCTAGTAGTTTTTGTTCTTCCTATCTGCATTTAACAGCATTTAGAAATCTGTCTTGTTATTGCTGAAAGCTGAAATATCTTTTAGTCTTCTTCTTTTCCCCCTTCTCAACAAATTCCATAAGAAAATTAAAAATTTGAAATGAATCTACTTGATCTTATTTTGATGTGCAGTCCTAAAGTATTCTGATGAGCCTGGATAAGCTGATGTGGCCTTTAGGGAGAGAAGCATCAAATACAGGCAGACAGCTCCTGTGTCTTGTAACAAAGACTGACGAGGTCAAAACTAACCCAACAGGCCTGAGCAGGTCAGTCAGACGCAAATGTTGGAAATAAAATTTGGTGGGGAGGGGAGTAAGGGGCCTGGGTCAAGTCCTGTTCAAAAAGTCAGCTTTGTCAAAAGCTTCAGTCACATTCTTACCTACAGGCAACCTCTGCTGATCCCAACTCATTAATCGAACTGGAGAGCCGTCTTGACCCTGGCTCCTTCCCTTTGAAGTGTGGTGTCCTCTGCAGCATGAGGAAATAATTTGCTGCCTGATTCAATGAGCCATCAGTAGAGCCAGCAGACCTAATGACATGTGAGAATATTAACCTCCTACCACGAAGAGCTGTGAATCTTGAGAGGCAGTCTATAATTCACCCGGCACTCCTGAGCCTTCCCTTCCCTTTCTGTCTTATTCTTGCACTCACTTTCTCACTCACAGGGAGAGAGAGAGAGCAGAGAGACCCTCATGTCATAAAACTTTATTTCCATCAGTAGTGGGAACCTTACTGAGCTGCTTGATAATGAGTTACTTTCCTTTTGCAGTTGGATAAAATTTATACTGAAAACTAGGCATCTGTCTTGCATATAATAATTTCTGTTTAAAATATGACACAAGCTACATAACTGACATCAAGGGGGTGGTAATCTGAATGCTTACCCAAGTAGACTATTTTATGTTTCCTTATTTATTTTTCATCATCAAAGGAAAAAAGTAAAACCAAGAAAACATACATGCATAGCAATGATGTCATTCTCCATGATGTGTTTTCTAGCAGCCCTCAGTCAGGAGGATCTTTCTGCAATCCCATTCTTCTTTCCTTTTCTTTTTTTCTCCCTACCCAAAGGGAAAACCAGTTCTGCCTGGCCAATTACCATGTGTAATATGCACACACAAGGGTGTGTTCTTGCCCTTTGATTCTTAACAAAGAAATAGATTGTTTGGTCTAGTCCTACTGCTTTAAAAGTCAGGGCTGGTTTTTCTCTTGTTGACTCCTTTAGTATTTTCAGTCATAGATTCAGGTCCCAATGTCTGGTAAGCTTCAGAAAGGGAGCCACTGTTATGTGGCTAAATAATGAAAAGAAAAAGTGAAAATGGCTCTGTGTGTGTATGCTACTCACTGTGAAAATGGTGGTGATTACTAGACTTTACACTGTTAATATAGCCAGATAAAGTAAAAAACTGTTAAGAGTTTTAAATGTCTTTCAAAAGTGCTGATTGGTGCTGCAAAAGGTCATAATTTAAGAGATTATGGCTGTAGGTGGAGAACAGTATGCAACATAGCAAATCCCAGACCAAAGGGATTATTGCTGGCAACTTGTCATTCTGTGCTAGAAAGCTTTTGGGGTTTTTTGCTTGTTTTTTTTTTTTTTTTTTTTTTTTTTCTGTGACTGCACTGGTAAATTTCTCATATTTGGTGGAAATAGAGCTTGCAAAAGGAAATGAAATTGCACCAAGTGCAAACACTTCTAGTGGTAAAGGATATATCTCCACTGAGAGTGAGAGGATATAGTTGTGCAGCCAAAACTTTTCTGTTGGAAATCGAGCCTGAATTCTCTTGGGTTACAATTAGAGGGTTATTTTGATTCTGAAGGGTTGTTGGTAAAGCTATTGGTGTGTCGTGAGAATCAGCACTGACTAAGATACCATGCAGAGGGGATAAAGAAGGTTAGGGAGACAAAGAAAGGTAGGCATCAGAAGGAAATAATAAATTAATAAATGGCAGTTATATGCTATGTAACAAGTACTACAGTGCTTGTAGTATGTGCATGTGTAGATCACTGTAAGTTTAATTTGTTCTAAAGATATTCTTTATCATCAAGGGATTTGGTGTTATATCCATTAACAATTCTCTGCTATCATGCTTGAGCAGTCTATTAGTTGTTCTCACCTCTTATGGCTGGTCACAAAGGCCAGTCCCCTTGCTTCTCTCTGCTTCATCTTTTTTATTAAGTTTATTAAAACTAGTCAGATTATACTTTCTTATGGCACAGGCTGTGCTTGGTCCATTCATTATGGTTTCTTATCTTGGCAGGCAATCTGAATTAAACGGCAGCTAGTCCATTATGCACATATGAAGCCCATCACTCCTCCAGCAATGGCCAATTCATCAAACATTTATCTTTTGCCCTCTGAGCAGTGCGTCAATTTGCTTGTCAATCCTCAGCCTTGGTTGTTGTGGAAGATAGGAGAAAAATTACTTTTCTTTTCCCACTTCTCTCTGAACTCTAGTAGTCAAAATGGGTTTTACTCTACTCACTCTGTAGGCTTGTTACTCCCCCATCTCTGTGCAAAAAGGGGAGGGGTCAGGTCACTCTGAATTGCAGAGTGACAGATTGATCCAAGATACAGTGAAGCTTTCATTATGGCACTGCCTTTGCACTTGAATTTGCTCATATTTCCATTATAATACTGTTTTTTTGGAGGGTTTATAAATACATTCTCAACTTGGCACATGTAGCTGAGTGAAGCTTTTAAGAAAAAAAATACATTATAGGGGTTTAGGTTTGGGTTTCTTTTTCTTTTTTTTTCTTTTCTTTTTTCTTTTTTTACCAGGTAGGTTTATATTTTGTAAACCCTGGCTGCTGCTTTTCTGTTTCTCATCAGTAATACTTCTTTGAATTCTTTCAAGCTCAGGAAATGGCATTGTGTGCAATTTTTTTTTTTTTTTTTTTTTTTTATGCCATATATTTTATTAGGACTGAATTCTTTGTTAAGACTGGGGAAAAAGAAAAATGAAGCAAGGGACACATCCAAGTTTTTCTCTTAGCTCCTCTAACCTTATTATTATTCACTGAATGCTTTCAAGAAATTTTAGCAGAAAGGTGCTGAAGTCCATACTTAGAAATATTACTCAAGTGCTGCTTCCATTGAAATGCAGGGACTTGGTGTTGATGGTTTTTCCAGAGTGTTTTTTGGTAAAATAATCATGCATACAGCTACTTGCTCTCTGCTTGATAATCTTTAGTTGTGTTTTGCAAACTGTATTTTGTTATATGATACTTGTTCAGTCACTAGATGACAAAGAGCGCGTTGTCTATTCCATTTTATATTTTTTTAAAATATTTTATATGCTTATGTGAAAACTTCTTTGCCATAGGCAGTAGTATTACATTGATTGTCATTTTATTTAAATTTACATAAAATTGTAACAGTAATATCATAAAATCTTGGTATGTTTTATCCTAAGGATATAATATAAAAACTTTAGCAAAAAAAGAAGCCTAACATTGAAGGATAAAGTTTGAGCTGTATTAGTTGGATATGCAATTGAGTAGAGCTGTATTGGATACGCATAGTGAAATCTGAGACTCTCAGAGGTTCATTGGAAGAGAAATTGGACCCTACCCCAGTCAGTTTGGTTGCTTCATGGTAGCGTTAGGCCAGGAAAATAAATAATCTTTTTTAATTTACTCTTTTTTTTTTTTTTTTAATCTTTTTCTTTTTTTTTAATTTTTTTGATCTTAAGTCTTGGTCCGAGGAAATGGTGGTTAAACAACTGAATGACTCATGTTTTTGTGAGCTACTGAAAACTGTAATTGGGATTTGTAATTTATTTCACCAGGTTAATAATCTGCCTGTGTGCGGCACAGCTGTAACAGTTTATTTTACCTTCATGCTACAGTTTCTTCTAATTCCATTGGCTAGACTTTGGATGAATAGGCTATGTTCATCCATCTCAAATGTGTATACCTCACTGAGCCTCACCTGAAGGTCTGATTCACCTTCTGTAGTTGCCCATCATTTGTTGCTGGCTGGTAAAGAGTTATGAGTAAGCTGGGCTTCTACAGATGGATGACATCAGTCTGCATTGCTGCTTTTCAGAGAATTCTATCATTTGAGGAGCTGCTGCTTACTAACAAAACCTCTCTCAAGAAATCTTGTACTTTTGGTTTGTAATTGTTAGGAAAGGGTTTGAAATATTGTAAACTTAACATTTAGAATTCAGAAGGCCTACAAAGGTGTCTTTATTTATCTGTTTATTGATTCTACTTTGTTTGTGTTTTCTTTGAGGTTTGGGGGTGGGTGGTGGCTTGTTAGGGATTGGGTGATCTGGGCTATTTTTTTCTTTTTCAAGTAATAGAATTTGCTGCATAAAAGTTAGAGCAAGACTGTAAAGAGTAGATGAAGATTCATGAACCCCACCATTTTGATGTGCTTTCATAGCTGTTAATTATGTTAGTTAGTTTGATAGTTGTGCAAGATGTTTTCATACAAATCTTTTTTGGTAATAAGGTGGCCTACGTAGGCTTGCATGCTTTCAGTATATAAGAAAAGGGGAAAAATGAGTGATGAGTATTAATTTCATTGTCCATCTGAAAGTCAAGTGTGGCCTTTATATGAAAAGACTCAGAAACTAATTGTAGATCTAGTTCATAACACAGGCTTAATCTTTTCTTTCAGGGATCTTTTCTTCCCACATTTTTATTGTGTATTGAAGATCATATTTAATGATTCTGCTCATTCCTTTCTTTCCATTTTCTCTTTTGCTTAAGTTATTCACAGACTTGCCTTAAGTTTTATTGAAAGAGGTGCTTCCAGATATTTTCTATGTAACAACAGAAAGCTGGAAACAGATTGACTGGAAGTGATGCGAAATGCTACCTCTATATAACCTGTAAAATACTAGCATTCCCTCTGATGTTAAACAAAACAAAGCATTTAATGTTTTGGAAACATTAGTAAGTTTGCTCTCCATTGATCAGATTTTCATGATCCTTGTTTTATGACTTGTCTGGTGTAGCTTGGGGCCTGGCTCACACTAGAAATTTTGAAGGTTCTTTATTTTCACTTTATTTTTTGTTCTGCTTTGGTCCAGAAAACTGTTCATTGCATACTCAATTCTGTTTTCTTTCCGGATGGATGCAGAGAAATGTGCATACACATTGAATGGACTTCAGAAAAGAACATCTGTTATGCTTGAATATTGTAGAGGTTTTGGTTTGTTGTTTTTTTTTTTTTTGTTTGTTTTTGTTTTTTTTTTTTTTTATGCTTTACCTTGCTGTTTATCTGCTATTACAGTCTCTGTGTGCAGGAAATACAAAAACCTTAAATTTGTGGAGGTACTGTGATTTTGATAGTGAGAGCATTTTGGTGTTAGTGGGTTTTTTGGGGGGTTGTTTTTTTTTTTCTAATTTTTCTTTTTTTTTTCTAATTTTTTATTTTTCCTGGAATTGGAATGAATTCTAGCCATTGTATTTTCATTAAAATGGTTTGTTTTTTTTTTTTTTCTTTACTCAGGGGTGAGAGTTTTGTTTGGAGCAGAACCCCTGAAAGCAGGTTCAGGAGTAGAAGTCTTACAAAGGTGTCAGCAGAAGGGAGTTTGCACAGTAGGTTCACCAAACACCTTCCACCAGCAGAACAGATTTGGGATTGACTTGGATTTTCCCTCATGTTTGTATGCTATATTTCAGAATAAATAGAATCTAAAATTGAACAGGAATCAAAGCAAGTTAACCTGAAATGATGTTTTGCATTGCCAGGGAATTCTGCAAAATCTAAACTTACACGTGTCTGTCTTATGCTTTTAGATATATATCTAGCATTTATTTATTGCTCTTTGTTTTGTTTTGCTGGTGTTAAGTCAAAGGACTAGAAGTCAGAAGCTCTGGGTTTTATTTCTTGTCTCAGAAAATTGCTGGAGGTCACCTTTCGGTAGTCACTTAACCTCTTTCTCCTTTACTACAAAATGAAATTTTAAGCTCAGCAGGTTTTTGAAGAATAATTCATTAATTTAAAAAAAAAAAACCCAAAATGCTTTGCATTACTTGGCTGGGAGGTGCTGGAGAAATAGAAATTACATTTCTATGCTTTAAATACTGAAATTGTCTAGTACTAGGGTTCTTATGTTGAATCGGCTCTCCTGTAAACTGTTAAAACATAAAAGACAAGAAAAAAGGCATTTTAAAAAGCTCTTGTTTTGTAACAGCTCTGTCTTTAACTTCTGGTAATGGCTATCTCTTGTCAACAGAGTGCAAATCAATTTCAAGGCTAAAGCCAAACTCTCTCATTTACATACTGTTAACTACTCTCTCTTTTCCTGTTAAACAGGAGGAAAAAGTCATTAGATATGAGGCAGCTGTCTTATTAATGGAGGGGTGGGGTAAAATGTAAAGAACATTTCTTTTTCAGCATAGACTTCTGAAGAGCTTGTTTTTCCCAACAAGGACGGTTGCAGTGTACTGAGGTTTGTCCATTACTTGAGAGGCTTCTGCTTTTTTTCATTTATAAAATGTGTTTTCATTGTCAAATATCACCAGAATAAAGAGCTATGCTTTACTTTCATTGTAACTAAATCTCCGTCAGGCCAGAGGGACCGCATGAAATAGTGTAGCTGACAATTGCCATGCATACACATAGAGAAAAAAATTCTCTACCATGACATTCCTTTATGATTAAAACTTTGTTACAAACCATGAATGAATTATGGAAGAGAAAGCTGGAAGAAATCACATTGATTAGCAAAAGGACATGGACAAAATGGCATTTCTGAAACCTTTATATTCAAAAGGATTATTTACTGTCTGCTTACAGAACATCTTAAGTCGTTTTGCAGAGGGAGTCAGTTTCCTGTTTAACAGTGTTTTTGTAAGCTAATGAGGGCAAAGCGTGAGCCATAGGCAATGGTGCTGTAATATTAGCTGTGACAGGGAGCTTGATCATAATTATCTTAACGAGGATAGGGTTAATTACAGTGGAAACGTAAAGTTTTTTCTGTTTGAATGAGGCAGCTCTGAATACGTTGTGATGTTTTGTCGGTTTGATGTGACTTTGGAAATTGCGATGGAAATCTCTTGGGAGCACTTGTTCTCCTCTGGGAGCAGAGTGTGAGGCCTGCAATGAGGTAACTGAGATGGTACCTGTGGGTGAGATAATGGGCAGCTTTCCTGTCATTAGAGCAGGGAAAAGCAACCTGCAGTACACCTTAGTGATGTTTATTAGCCTTTTGAAACTTGGGAAAACAGCTACTTGCCACTGCCCCTTCAGTGCTGGTTGTATTATGGAGGTGACATTGTCTGTTTGTTTTAATATACCAATACAGGGAGACTTTTTTTTTTTTTCTTCTGTGAACTATGAGAAAACAGAGCACAGATTTAATTTTAAACCGATTCTTTTTCTTGGGGAATTTCCCTGTTTATGCTTGTCTCTGAGGGTGTTTGTGTGCTTCTTGCTCTGCTGTGTATAAATATGCACTCCTCTTTTGTAATGGAAATACATGGAGAGCATTAATATAACTCACTAAAGATAAAAATGCCATTAGTTTGTACTAATTTCTACCTTGGCTTCTCAAAAATGCTTTCTATGTACTAGTTCATGATTGCAGTCCTTTCTAATCCCCCATCTGCAAGATGGGAAATTGAGGCACACAGAGTTATGGGACTTACTGAAGTTTGTACCATAAAACCTATTGTGTGCATTGCACTTAACTTTTAAGTTGTGGAGTACAGCTGTTGGGCAATATTTCCTTATATATTATTATGGTAGAACTTGTTGCCTTGAATTTAGTAGCTAGTGTCACTGAATGAAAGCAAGCGCATTTTTTCCCTTTTTGTTTCTTTACCAACCGTCTTAGCAATTTTGGTGCAAGTATTTTTCTTTTGTCTAAGATGAAAAAAATGAGAATTCTCTGAATAACAAAATAACATATGGATGAAATTTATGTTAATGGCTACACCCTCTCTCTGTACTGTGGCAGCCCCTCCCATTTCCCTGGACTCTGAATTTAGGCGATTAAATCACCAAGTGCACACTGCTCTGATGACATGAAAACAACAATTAATAAGCAACCCCCTGTGTAACACGGCCCCTTTTTAACTGAGCAGCTAATAACATTACATGGCAAAAATTATCAAAACCAGACAGGTGTAAGGAGATTTGCGCACAATTTTCTCTGCCGATCTATGAAATTAGTACCCTTGTGTTCAGCCCAGGCTTGTGAAAGAAAGGCTGTTTCAATAGGCAACTCCCTCTAGTGTTTCAAGGCCTTTTGTCCCACTTCATGGCTTGTCATTTTGTTTTATGCCTCCCCTGCAGCAGTTTTGGATGTGTGCTTTCTTCTCCTTGCCAGTTGCCAACCATTTGCAGATTCTCATGATAAGAGTATTATATTTGCATAACATAACTCAGGAACAATGTGTATTTTGATGCTGACACTGACCAGAACCCAAGCAATGTTTTTTCACAAAGGACCTATTAACATCCCATAAGGCTCTGTGGTGTTGACAAGGAGGTGGCCTTCTCTGAACTCCTTTGGCAAGTCAAAGTCTTGCATTGAAATGTGAGGTTTGGAAATAATCCACTATTTATATAAT
Organism: Psilopsiagon aymara; assembly: GCA_024733675.1. Classification (NCBI taxonomy): domain Eukaryota; kingdom Metazoa; phylum Chordata; class Aves; order Psittaciformes; family Psittacidae; genus Psilopsiagon; species Psilopsiagon aymara. Next base: position 872 of record JANRGW010043393.1, on the reverse strand, counting down.
AAAAGAGTATTTAAGGGGAATTTGCTAAACTAGGTTTGTAAAATAAACTGAAGTGAAAACTCATAACAGCTTGATAAACTCACTGCTACTTCCTCTGGGTTATTTTGCCTTTTAAAGGTACTTAGGGGAAAGCACTGTCTGAAATGTTAGCTGATCTCTCTTCTGATCTTGACTTTGGCAAACCCAAGTCAGTTGTGACCCTTTGCTGAAATAGCTTAATGCAGCGTTTCAGCACAGCTCTTAACCATGTACAGTTTATGTAGGTTGAATGGAGTTCTTATAAAACAGCTTGTTAAAGGCAAATGCAAAAAGTGTTACTGTTACTGTGGTGGTTGTTTCACTATAATGTTTGAAATTGACTCTTTTGTTCTTTCAGCTTCAGAAATTGCAGTGTCAATTCATTGTAATTATGTAGATATGCCATAAGGTGTAGGCATGGCAAATGTTCTTCAGGTCTGGCTGCCCAACATCAAAATGGCATTAGTAACAGTTGTAGCTCCCTTTCAGGATGCCAGGTCAATAGACTGGGAGTGCTTTGGAGTCCTTGGACTGAAATACACTGTTTCAGTGTTGTGCAAATGTTACTTGAATATTCATAGTTTAGTGTACAGTACGCAGTGTAAAAGTCATGGACTTGATTACTTTTGGTTGTTTGACCCCTCTAGCTGTGATTTATAAGTAGTCAGTAAGTTGTATCTACAAAAGCAGCATCTTGTTTTTGTTGGGCAGGTGAATGTTAAATTCTCTAATTTGAAACCCATATACTTTCTAGAATATTTGTATTTTTCTCCAGTGGTAGTGCCTGTAGGACTCTCTAACAGAGACTTTGGGTGGATTTTTGATCTTTGCCAAAAACGGGTGGGGGGAGGGGG
>JANRGW010043392.1:0-10403 GCA_024733675.1 Psilopsiagon aymara | reverse complement strand
GGGGGGGTTGTTCCCCCCCCCCCCCCCCCATTTTGTTTTGCAGATTGTTTTTTGTTTGTCTTGAGATTTTTGGGCAGGTTGGTTGGTTGTTTTTCCCCAGCATTTGGGTCCAGCTACAAGACTTCCAGACAGAAGAAATAAAGCAGATAACAGCTCAGGGGAAGAGAAAAATAAAAAAAGACAATTCAGTCAACTGTTAAATTTCAATAGCACGCTCTTCATAACCGTAAATGTCAACCTTTAAGTCTGGAATTAGCCTCTCTGACAACAACTTGCTTATTTCCAGTATTTAAAGAAAAAAGAGAAAAAGTTAACCTATTGCTGTGAAAGTACCAGTCACAAGAAACACTGGCCTGAGTTTGGTGCAGGGGCATGTGAGTTAGCAGTGTAATTCTCAAGGAAAACCCTTGAGGTCTATCCTTGTATTTTCCAGTACCCAATAATTGACCAATCAATAAGAACCTCCAAGACAAGTCCCATCATCTCTTGTTTTCTCTGCCCATTATCAGAAGCACTTGCTTAAAAGACTTTTCCAGCCCATGTTGCTGGCTCATTTTCAGAGCACCCACCATATTGGTTGCTTGGCAGTACCTGTTTTAAATGCTCCATGATTCACAGTCAAACGCAGACAAGGTTTCTCCTGTGTGCAACCAGGATTAACAACACAGCAAAAGACATATCTAGTCTCAAATACTGTCCATTCTCATGCAGTTCCTCCAGGTGAGCACACGTAGGCTTCAGATGTGATTGCTTAGGGATGAGCACAACTGCAATAGCTCAGACTGCACTCTGGCTCAGCTGGAAATGCAGCAATTTTGCCAGTTAATTATTGTTTATATTGATCAACAGATACATTTTTCAAGAGAAAAATACTTAAAAGTTATAGTTTAAGGGAAAAAAAAAATCCCACCTCCGCTATGAAAAATTAAAGTATCATTGATTTTTTTAAGGATAAGGAATAATACACTTTCTGACGCTTTAAAAGTGAAACTTTAAAATTATAAAACTGTTCTTCCAAATAAAGCCAATGCTATATACATGACACTTTAAGTGATCTTTCCTTACACCAGATTTCAATATGCACATTTTAGTTTGACACAAATTAAACCCCTATTATCTGCATTGTTTCATCAGCTGTCCATTGCCTTCTCTCTTCATTCAGCCAAGTGTAAGACTGTGAATCCACGGAGATTTTTGGAACTCCTGCCACTTCCCCTTATTCTGCATTAGCTCCTCTCTTCTTTATATTAAAGAACACACTAAACCCAAAACCAATGTACAGTAAATTTAAGTTCACTGCAGTCAAAGAGCTCTCCCACTCCCCCTCCTATTTTTGTTATCCAAACAGCACCCTCCCTGGATACACTTTCATTTAAAAGGCCTTCAACTTTGATCTGTTTTTCATCTGTTTCAATGGACACAAGAACAGCGTGGACTTTTTAGCACTGAATCAGCACCTGTAAACAAGAAAGTACCTCTTGGTTTGTGCAAACCTGCAGCCTTTACCTAATCCTTTCCTATGCTAAAGCACATTACAATGATTCTTTATTTTTTTTCCTCTAATGCATTCCCCTACACAACACACTATAAAATGTGGACATTCAAATCTACCTTGAGACATTAGGGCTATGACTCTAAACAGTTTCACCAAATCACAGGTAGAGATGTTAGCATAAGGCAAGACTGCAGCGCTGTCAACTTCATGTTTCTGCATTTTAATTGGTTTTAATTGGGATAAACACTGACTGACCTTTCCCTGGTTGGGCTGAAAGAAGATGCCTCTGAGGGAAACTTAAGCTGTAGAACTGCAAAGCAAAAAAAAAAACCAAAGACCTGGGAAAGGACTTAATGGCACTGCAGATGTGTTTTGTTAAGGAGAGCAACAACAGTGATCATTTCAGAGCATGAGCATAAAGGTGAATCTTCTGCTCCACGATCTCCAGAGACAGTTACTGTGGCACATTCCATTTTGAAGAATTAAAACCATAAATTTCTAAACTTCTTTAAACAAAAGTTGATTTCGAAGTATCTTGTTGTTTAATACATCTTGATTAATACATCCTGATGTCATCCCTGTACAACAGGATCTTAAGCAATGCATTCATCACAAAAGCACCTGGAAGAAGTCATTTCCCATCATTCGTAACTCTAGTAGTGTTCCATTTCAACACATGCACATGACTATAATCTAGAGTTTGCTAGTTTCCAAATACAAACTAGAAGGCTACATCTTCAATATCAGAAGACAGACCTAGCTGCCAAAGTCAGCACATCAAGGATGAAAACTACATACAAAAAGTAACAACTATACAGATGAACAAACCTCCCATTTTCCTTGTATTTTCCAGTAAACTAAGCCCCTTCTGTAATTATTTCTCAAGTCATCCAAAGTGTTCTTTATACTCAGAAGACATACTCACCACCAGCCATAGCCATTCCTCATCACTAATAACTTCTTCCCTCTCTCTGTAGGCTTGCTGGCTCCTCATACAGCAGCACCACAAAACTGCGCCTTTCATAATTTCACATGCATGAAAATCTTGTTTGCAGATTGCAGTTAATTTGTGTCTTCTGGTATCAAAGTAAGACCCAATAACTACTTATGCTCACATAAAATCAGTGCCTTGTACCACTTGTAAGAAGCGGTCTCTTCCAGGAAGAAGAGTAAGAAGATTGAGCTTGTCTGCAGAAATTCTCCATTAGAATACCACAAGAACAGACAGATGTGGCACTAAATGAAAAGCAGTGAACCTTGCTCAAAAAATTAAACCCAAAACAAACAAACAACCCTCAAACCACCAAACTCATCCCCCCCTGCAAAAGGGGTTGGAAACTCTCATTTATGAGGAGGGAAATATCCAATACAGACATTATAGAAAAGGAACAGGAAAATGTGGCATCACTATGTAGCTCCAGTGACTTGCTCTCCAGGAAGAAACAGGTTGTTTCAGTACTCCCATAACTCACACATTCACAAGTCCACAAGCCAGGGATTTGCAAAGCATGCAGCCAACACACACGGATTTCTCTGGAAGACCCCAGCTTGCACAGAAGGTCACCAATATCAGAACTGAACTACTGCCAGGGCTACAGGAGCTGTGTGCAGGGCTAGAACTTACTGCAACGGATCCAAACCCCACCAGCTCTCTTAAAAAAACCTATTATTTTTACTGCCCTTAACATAAAATGTACCGAGTTGCAGATTAATCAGACAGCCCCTACCTGATGTGCTATTCATTAAGCAACCAGCCACAAAACCAACTTTGGAAAAATCCAGCAGCAAGCCCTAGTGCCAACTCGCAGCTCCTCTGCTCTGACAACACGGACCCGAGTGGCACCTCCTACTGCTTTACACACGCCTTCAGCTCAAAGCCTGTCGTTCATTCCCACTTCAAGGCATAATTCAGAGAAGTAAATACACTATAAAGCCTGCAGGAGCCCTGATGAGCAAGGGAAGAGACTGCATAGCAGGACAGAGAGCTCACAGCACAGGCAAGAGCATCAACATGCCTCTAAACTGCTGACCCGAAATCAAGTCAGAAGCTTTCTTTACAAAGAATTATACACCTGAACTAAACCATTTTCCTCACATGCTTTCCTAAATTCATTTGTCATATTAGTATGGAAAGTCTCTTGTCTTATAAATAACTCCCTAGAACAATTCTACATGGAGCAGCAATACACTTGCAATGCTTAAAAGTTCAGTGTTTCCATCACAATTTTAATCATTTGCTCTTCACATATATATTAAAAAAACATCACTGAACTAACCTGGCATGCAGCTTCAGCTCTAGTTCAAGCTTCTCTCACAAAATACTGCAGTCAATACTTTCTAGAGTTTGGTTGTCCTTCATAAGGTCTTGATTTTTATATTTCTGCACTAATAATAAAGATACTGACATTACTTCCCCCTGTGTAAAACCACCACTTTGACACACATGAACAAAAACATCCGCATATTAGTTTCGACCTGTCCTCAATGTCATCAGTAAGGTAATCACGACTAATCAGTTAGCACCCAAGGCCATTGCTGGCTCATTTCACATCTGAAATGGACTGATCTTTCTCTGATGCATGCAACAAAATGGTGTTCGGTTTTAGGTTAATCACCGCCAGGCACCACACTTAATTGGCAACAAGATCACAGAGTGATACTGGGGACACTGGCAGCTCGTACCCGGTAAGTAAGGTACGAATCAAATAAAACCCAGAAAGTTCCAAACGAGAATGCAAGTCACTAGTTCCACCAGAGCAAACGAAACCTGCTGAGAGGCTATTGCAGGGAGCTACAGAAGCAGAGGGAGAGCAGAGCCCTCAGCCGTTCACACCATCAATACCGAGAGACCTCCCGGAAACTTCGTGTCTGGCTCAGTCCTTTCCCCGTGTCTGACGGGAAAGTTCTGGTTTAGTCAGAACATAGTCAAAACTGAACGGCCCCGAGTGATGCACAGAGAGAGCACCGTTATTATCCAAGAGGTAAAGAAAAGGCTTTCAAAAGCCTTCACCGGAGCGCTGTGGGGTTGTCTGGATTTTTGAAACCAACACACAAGCATTCCCACCGACTGGCAGAGACAGGAGAAAAACGTAGCATACTCACGTTCCTGAATTTGAGACAATTACGAGTGCTTAATGAAAAGCAACGGTCGAGAAGCAGGAACTTGACTAACTCCAGACCCACTTAAAGCGACGCTCGAGGAAGAACGAGCATGCAGACAAGAGGATGTTCCGCGGCCTCAGGCAGCCGGGTCTTGCCGAGCAGCGGCAGACTCCCGGCCCCGCCGCGATCCGCCCCGAACGCGGCTGAGGAGCCAGGGGGGGTCTGCACCCGGGGGGAACACTCGAGGAAAGAAAAGCGGCGCACGCTGGGAGAGCAGCCTCGCTAGTGCGATTAGCAGAAATCAATCAGGCGGTGCGCTCGCACCGGTGCTGCAGAAGCACCGCGCCTCACCTGGAAGAGCCCCATTTTCCACACCGGAGTGTAGATGCGCACAGCGAGGCAGCGCGCTGACCGCCGCCGCTTCCCCAAGCCCGCCGGTGCAAGTAGCGCCCGCCGGCTGCGCAGCCCCCCCCGGATGATGCCGGCTGCGATCGCAGCCGGGGCCGCTCTCCCCAAGCCGGCCGCCAGCACTGCCCGGACCGCGGCCCCGCTGCCCCCCACGGCGACCGCAACTTGGTTGCCCACGAGGCGGCCCCACGCGCGGCGATGGCCGCGGTTCCTTCCCTCCGTCCCTCCGCTTCTCGGGGCGGGAGGGCTGAGGCAGCCGCGGGAGGGAGCCTCCGCCACACCGCTCCCCTCAGCCGCGACCCCAGGCCGGCTCCACCGGGCGCTCAGCCCAACTTTGTTCCCCGAAGTTGCCCACCTCGAGCCGAGCCCTTCCCGCGGACCCACCCGCGGTAATCCTGCGGCTCCCGACGCGCCCGCAGCCGAGTCTGGAGCGGAGAGCGCCGCGCTCCAGGCGGCGGGGCGGGGCAGGCACGGCCCGGCCTCCCGCCCACTCGGTCCCCTGCTGGCCCCGGGGCCGCGCAGAGCCCGGCCCAGCGCAGCCTCGCCCTGCCCAGCCGCCGTGCCGGCGGGTCGCGCTGGGCCGGAGGGGATAACGGCGGCTTTCCTGAGGGCGCGGGGGGGCTCCACCGCAATCTACCTGCGCCTGAGGGGATGAGCGGGTGATACCCGTCCAGCGGCGAGGGCTGTGTCGGGCTGCCCTTTCCTGAGCGAGTTTGTGGATGGGAGAGGAAACTGTCAGAAGAGAGCTTCAATAAAAACTCCATCTAATTTCTGGGCTGGAAGCCCAGGAAAAGAATCAGGTTCACGTAGGTCTCTGTGCAGAAGCCGGATGGAGGTTTTATTGAATCTGACTCCATCCGATCACATCATTATAGCTGCGGTGCTGTAATTAAGGCTGAGCAGAATTCCTCCAAGTCCCTTTTTAATTTTTTTAGCAGGTTATGTAACAAATAGTAATAAGTTTCCTGAAACCTCTATTATCTTGCGGGATCCAAAAGCACAGTGGAAGTATTACATTATAATCAGTGCACGTTAGTCTGCTCTGGCTCGCTGGAAGCCACGAATTACACCCAGGACAGATTTGGCTCTGCAGCCACAGTGAAGCTGTTTGATGCAAGAGAAGAGAAGAGCTTGGAGACTCTGCCCGGCTGCACATAGGATTCTTAGGCAGGGGTGATGACCTCCGGGCAATGGAGGAGGAGAGGAAGGGCAACAGGAAAACAAATCTCCTGCAACGAGTACAGGTTAAGTTGCTGCCACCTCTGTTTCCCTTTCTGGTTTTGCGGTGAATTACAGAAATGTGCTTGCTCGCTGGGAAATGGTGGCATCTCCTCTGGGAACTAGTAGAAATAAACACAGCATGTGTTGACCCAGACTTAGTGTAGGAACTCTGACCTGAAGAGACATCTTTGCTATTCTATGCATGTGCAAGTCTATAATTAATGAATGTCCATCCCTGAAATGTAGCCACTTCTGTAATAAACTTAGGCAGTGGTCTGATGAGGGGATGTCAAAAAAATAAATTATCTCAGAACAAACAAGATACATTTTTAATTAGCAGAGTGTGATCACACAGGACTCATAGAGTTGATAGAATAACCGTGATTTAGCAAGTTACTGTACATGAGTTGGGTGATGAGATTCATACTAACATAGTTCAGCACAGCTTTGGCACTGAGGAGGAGAGTGCACTCAGTCTCTTACTGTAGCTCAGCTGGTGTATTACAGTATAGTAACTCCATCACACCTCTAAAACTCCACTTTGGGCTTTTGCCCAGAAGATAATATTACTTTTTGTTATTATTACACAGAGTCTTATGGTAGACTAGGGCTAAGCCTTAGTTTTACAGCAGATTCAAGCACACGTAGGAGTACAGTGTCTGTAGACAGCTCTGCAGGGCATAGGCTGAGCATGAACCCAGAAGCAAAGCCCAAAATGCAGATTTGGCTTCCTCAGAGGGCTGCAGTTCACGTATTCACTGTACCCAATTCACTTGGGCTTATGAGAGCTGACAAGGTCATGGACCTGTGGCACAGTTCTTCACTTGGAAATACCAGCTTTAGCTGTGCAAGACCACAGTGGAAGGATAGCCTGTATTTTTATGCTTGACCGACCACAGGAGCTGTTAAAATTTTGAAAATGCATTTTGCAGTTTGCCCTCCCTGCTGTCCTCTGTCACCTCCAGCCCAACCCCCATTTTGTCTACTTTGGCCAAGTGATAAATCTCTTCAGTTTCAGTTAAGTCGAGGTCTTCAAATTCCTATCATAAGTATCATGTTACATCAACTAAAAGATGTTTGGTTTTTTTTTTCCCCTTAGTTTGTCAGCAAGGCACTTTATGGGATTGTGAGGTCAAACAGATGACTCTAATCTTTGTGATGACAAGTAAAAAGGGGCAAAAAGCACTCTTCCCCTCACCTATTTTACAGCAACCCTGGCACATGGAAATAGTGATTTTGTAAGTGCTCTTCCTGTATTCATTCCAGAAAACACAGCAGACATGCAGTTTCACCATGTACTCACTGAAGATAACCAATTTGTAGACGGTATTCTCTGAGGCCAGGTGGCATTTTTCTACCCAGTACCTGGTACTGGTGATGCCCTCTGCCTTCTGTGGCTGCTGGACCAACTGTAATACCCATGGTCAATAATAACAACTTAATTGCAATTCTCACGCTATTTCCAGCTAATGTTTTTTTTCATTTCCACTTGTCCTTCAAACTTCGCCATCAAAATGTCTCAGAAATTATATGAGAAGAACAGGGATGCTTCGACTCTAATGTTGTCTGATTAATGCTTCCTAATGATTAAAGTGAGAAAAAAACACCTTAATTCCTGAACAGGTATAAGCAGGTAAATAAATATGATATTTAAAGTTCTCAATGTAATTTGTTTGGAAGACCCAATTTAACCCTGTCCATTCTGGTGCCAGCTGGTATAGACATAAACTATCAGCTAAGACTCAGATTCATCATAATTTCCTCCAGAAAAATCAATCATCTCTTGTTTCCTGAATGCTTTTGCTTTCAAATGCTTTCTCTTATCGCCAACAGAAATGCAAACTATCTCACCTCAATCTTAAATTGAACTTGCTTTGCAAAAGACCTGTAGGACTTTGTCAAAAGGGAACGTAGTCAATTGGACTTGATGGACCATTAGTCTGGTCTTACTACTGAAAATCACGGCAATCAGTTTCTTTGGAGGTTGATAAATCAAATAATTTAATCTGACACAGCCACCAGACAGTAGAATATTAAAAATAAAATAAACAAAAAAGAGGTGGAAATTCAGGTTTTTGTCTTTCTATGTGTAAGGGTTGTAGTAGCCCACCTTTTCCAATCACACTTTCAGACATAATAATGTCAATGATGAAAATGTATAATACATTGGATGAAGTTAAATGAGTAGAAAATCTACATCTCCTAGTTATGGGAATTTTATTTAAAGTATTTAATGCAAACTTAACATTTCTAATTCTTAATATTTTAAGCTTCTCTCCTTAAGCCAACATTGATATCAACTTATCTGAGGCCTTGATCTGCAGACACATTTAATAGATTATGCATTTCTTTCAGGACCAAGGTCAACTGTAGTAACTGGATGGTATTTGAATATGTATATCACAAGATAGCATGCCAGTTCTTTAAAGCAGAGGGAGATTTCTTGTTGTAGTGGTGTCAGGGGATAAGCCTCATTCACTATTATGCCTGGTCCAGCACCCTGATCTAGTGAAGGTATCCCTGCCCATGGCAAGGGATCGGAACTGGATGAGCTTTAAGTCCCTTCCAACCCAAACCATTCTGTGATTCTAAATATATGCCCATGGCAGGGAGGTTGGAACCAGATGATCTGAAAGATCCTTTCCAACCCGAACCATTCTATGTTTCTATAATAATCCTGCTCTCCGTAAGCCTAGGAGGCATTATGTTAGAAAATGTAGCGGTTTTAGGAGCATCCAGCAACGGCTGAATTTCACCGAAGTTAAAAGGTAAAACTTCTTTTAGCATCAAATAAAATCTGTTAGATTGCCAGCATCTTAAACTGTCCATTTCGCTGTCTCCATGAGCTCCTGTTCGTGCTAACAAGAGGAGAGTATAACTGGTGTTTGGAGCAGCAGAAGGAAAGGACTGGGAGGGGGAGGCTAATGAGGCTCTCTCTATAATAAGAAATTAATAATGTGACTGGATTAAACTGCTGCGCTGAAAGCCTCACTTTGCCCTGACATGGACTACATGCATTAAAGGTTTACACTGCTGTAATAGCTACAGAGGTGTTGTTATGTGGATGCAAATTTCCTTAATGCAGGCAGGACTTAGATCAGATCAGACCACAGTGACTAATACAAAACCAATAAAAGAAACTGAATTATATACAATTGTACTGGAGAGTGTGATACAAACAGAAAATGGTAATAGGAAGGTTAAGTGCCCAGTGAGTGCAAAATGATATACAATATCTTGAAATCACTGAGAGAGAAAATGAAAATGGTGAAATGATGTGACATATAGGTAGATGGAGGCATAAAAGCAATCTATGAACTATGGGAGGGAGGACAGAGTGAGAGCAGGATTTTTTCGGATGGACGGCTTTTGCCTGTTAGAAATTAAGAAGTGATTGAAGGCTAATTCCAATAAACAAACAATTTTGGTTTTGTTTTTATTTAAGGTTTTTTTTTTGGCTCTGCTTTTATGTGTCATTGAAATATTTCTGTTTTAATAGGTACTCATTTTAATAGCATTACAGTAATCTGAACATCTGCAGCTAGTAGGCATTAAAATACAATTACTTCCCTATATTTCAAGTTATTTTTGCAGTACTTCTGCCTGATTTTGTCATAACTATTAAAATGCAATGGATCAGTTCTTATCATTACCTATTAACTGGCAACCTTGAGCAGAAGTGTTAAGCAGAAGCAAGCCTGATGCCTGGAGGCCTGACTAGCAATTCGGTGAAGGCAAAGACATTTTAAATCTGTCCTGAAAGCTAAATGACAGGCTGTGTAACTTTCCTAATCAAATAGAATTAAATACGAAATTATATTCCCACCACCCCTGCCGTCCTTTGTTCAAACAAATTGCTTGATGTTCTGTTCAACAGTTTACTAAATATAGAACATTTTGTAGATTGGAGGTTTTAATTCTACCAAAAACTCAGCTTAGTTGTCCTGGGTTCAGCAGTAGCAGTCATTTTTCTCCTTCTTAGTAGCTGGTGCAGCTCTGTGGTTTTGACTTTAATCCTGGGAACAGTTCTGATAACACCAATGTTTTCAGTTGGTGCTCAGCAATGTTTACTCTGACCAAGGACTTTCTGAGCCTCGTGCTCTGCCAGGGAGGAGGGGAAGCTGTGAGGAAGCAGAGACAGGACACCTGACCCAAACTGACCAAAGAGGTATTCCAT
>JANRGW010043390.1:0-10465 GCA_024733675.1 Psilopsiagon aymara | reverse complement strand
TCTCAACCTGTGGGAGTTGCATTCTTTCGATTCTCCATGTAGCAAACTGCGTGGCTGATTTACAGCCTAAACCACGAAAAGCAGTCAATTCTAGAGTAAGTGAAGTGCAAAGAAAATACCACAACATGCCTCTAAAACGAATCTCTAAGTCATCCTTGAATTCTCTTTTTAAAATATATGTTACTCATTTACAAAACTACTACTAGAAAATATGTATATGTGATGCATTGTTAGATTTTCAAGTAGGTGATGTATGTGAATGGGCCTATATGCATATATATTTATATATAGAAGTATATAATTTTAGTAGTGCCATTCAACTTGCTAAATACAGTACAGGTAAAAATCACTTTTCTGTATACACACTATTTGTTTCTTTTAGAGGTGGCACTAAATATTTAAGAAGTATAGGATGTATTTGCATCAACTACCCTCATCATTATTCACTATGTCCGTTGGACTACACATTTCAAGGTAAGCCTGTAGTCCAGTTGGATATTTTTTTATTATTGTTTATTCAAAAAATCATCATACTCAGAGAAGATAAAATGAACATTCTGTATTTTGATATTAAAAAAATCATTGGTTTAATCTGAAAGTGTTTTTTCAGTATTCAGGTATGTAATGGTAGTGGTAAGCAAAATGGTAAGTCTCAATTTTAATAAGAACATCTTTGGCAGGGAGTCCTTCAAGTAAAGTTTGCGAATAAAAGCGAAATTTTCATTTACCTTGCACAGGCGTGAAGGCGCTATGTAAACTGACAGTCAAGGAAAGAACAATAGGGTGAAGATGCATGAAGAATGCTGTTGTTGTCACTTCTCTAACTTGCACCTACTTCTAATCAGAGTTTCTTCCTAGGGTGAAAGGGAAAGACTAAGGAACGAGCTGACAGGCATCTCTGCCTCAGAAACAAAACTGGAACAGCATGAAGACCCTGAGTGAAAGAAGTTCTGTGTCAAAGTACACTGATTATGCTGGGCTAACCATTGACAGCAGCTGGCACTGTAACTTTGTCCTTGTAAAACTGCCTTAATACTGGCTGTATTCAAAATAAGACATCAAAAGCTCTGAAGCTGCCATGCTTTCAAAGAGAAAAAAAAAAAGAAAGCAAAACTGATATAAGCCCTGTAACAGAAACACCGCTTTTAAGGCATACTGAGGTTGACCTTCCACCAATACAGATATTCTGAGACAAAATTTCCCAGCAGCAGAATGCCATTCTTTTCATGACTAGCAAGGACACATGCTGTTTATGAAGTGAGAGCAGCACTGGCAGAGACATCACACCGTCCAACACACTGGCATGGTCCCACAGTTCATTCTCTTCCCTCTACCTCACATGGAATCTAAAAAGAACATCTCATATCCTATCTTTGATCCCCTATGCCCTGATAACATATTACTACATCTGCTTCCTCCATTGCCAGGTCTCTTCTATCCACTGGCCTATGGCCTCATTGTGTCCATTTTCTAACAACCATTCCCCAACACTCCATTACTCCTTTTCATTCCCCTGTAGCTCTAGTAACCTGACATGTTTTTTCCATTTGTAAATTAGGGGTGATGCTTGCAACAGTTCAGTTACTGAACCACAGAAGGACCAAGAATGAACACCCATCTTCCCACAGTGGTGCTCCTGCCTGTCACAAGCATAAAAGCTGCCACCCTAGATAATAATCCTGCTTGACAACTTCTACTGCAGGTTCCTGCCTTCAGCTCCTCACAAATTTGGTCAGCTTTGAATGTCCAAATAGAAAAACTGATACTGGAGAAATGATGCATGTGTCAACAGTGGCTTTGTTATCTTATCCTCCCATAAGCACAGCATATAACCATTTAAATTATGTTTCAAAGGACTCCAAGGAGACTAGTACATTTTTTTGTACTGTGGGCTGGTAAATTACTATTGTGTAGTAGTAGCTACTTTCTTATGAACCACTTTTCCCTAAACTTATCTTACTAAACAGAGCAAACTTAATTATCTTCATAATATCCTATAAAACCACAATTTTTAAAGCTTAAATGTGTCATGACCTTGTAGATGTTATTTCCTAATCTTTTAGTAACTTACTGCACAGTCTTGGTTTAATTATTCAAGCCAGGACTTAGACCGTAATTTGAAAAGAAAATTCCAGTCATCAATATTGATAAGAATTGAGACTATAAATGCAAAACAACTGTAAAAAGTTAGTCTGTACTAAGATTGCTGCCAAGAATGAAAAGCCTTCACAAAAGTCTGTCTTCAGTGCAAGGCATGAGGAAGCTTAATTATCTGCTGTACCTTTAAGGCTTACATTCACTACCTGATGTTTGTAAGAGCATGTTAAAAAAACCTTTGAGGCTAAAAAATGTGGAAGAGAATTTAAAATGACAAGCTGAAAGTATTCCTCATTCTTGACTTCTGAAGACATTTTCATTCTAAAGCTGGAAAGCTCTATGCAATCTCAAACACTAGGAAATTATTGGGCAGCAGAGGACAATCACTGCAGCAACTGAAAACTTCTCAATAATCCCTTAAGGAAAAGCAGCAAACTGCAGTCTAAATCAAAGCAGCTTGTATTATTCAAGGGCATGTTAAATCATTAAGTTTTCACATTAAGTTAACACATGAAGATGTGTTCTACTGACAGTATTTTTCCCAGCTGCTGAAATACAAATCATTTTTTGTACTGTATTTCTTACACCCTGGGGAAAGGGAAGGAAAAGAGGGGAATATGCTTGGAAGAAGGCAGAATCTCTAACAGGGGAAAAAGTGCAAGAGGATGAGTGTATGGAGATGAGCAAAATATTTGAAGGAGAAAAAAAAATCCCACCACATCCCCAGATCAGCAGCATATCAGCGCGAAGGAGAGTATTGCGCCTTAAGTCAAAAGAAGATTAATGCCAGGGTGAGGTTTTGCCACCTTCAGATAGTTGTACAACTAACACTGGCAGGGAATTCATAGCCCAATTTTTGATAAATTAACATGAGAATGGAATAATGACAGGAGGGTGAAAACCATGACAGTGCTTTTGTAAGTTTCCAGGGAGACCTACAAAGCCAATATGCTTCATGTTTGTATCAGACCAATTAATAGAAGCAATAATGAGAACACAGTGAGCGGACATTAGAATTAATATGATGTACTTAGGAAGAGACAGAATGGCTTTTGTAAAAGGATGCCATCTCCCCTGAACCCAGTGGCATTCTCTGAAGGGGTCAACAAATTTTTGGATTACAATGAAACGGTTTTCAGTTTACAAAAGAAATGTCCCTCTCTGGATAAACAAAATAAAAGACTGATCACAAGCTAGGAAACAGAGCTGGAATATTGGGCCATCTCTCAATTCTTATGATGGAACAAGATCATCAAAGTAAACAGCGTAGAGGACTGAGATAGGCACTACAAAGAATGACAAAATTTGTTAATTATTCAAGATAGAAATGATAAAAACCTCTTATCAACAAGCCTGAGTTACTGGACAGTAAAATGGCACTTGAAATTCAGTGACTGCAAATGAAAAGTGACATACATGACGAAAAACACTTGAGGCTTCACATGTGAGAAGATAAGCTCAGTGACTGGTAGTACCACTCAGGAATAAAACCCTGGAGTAAGTTCCATGAAAACATAAGACAACTCAGACATAAGACAACACTCAGTAGCTGCCAAAAAAAGCAAACCACAGCTCTCACAGAGACAACTGGGAAAGAAATAAAGTAGACAAGGCTGTTAAACTACTACACATCTTGAATACTGTGAGTAGTTTTGGACCTCTCATCACAGAAAGGTCAACATGAAACAGGTCAGATTCAGAAAAAGATAAAGTGGTAAGGAAAGACTTCCCTATGTCCAAATCAGATACCTATATAAGTAAAAACTTAAGCTGAGACTCTTCAGTGCAAAGAGACAACTTTCAGCATACAACACGGGCCTACAAAATCACACAAGATATGAAATGGGTGGACAGGAATCCAATGCTCTATTTCTCTTCCAATTAAAAAAAAATCTATTCTGTAAACATCATAAAAATCAGCTTCACAACATACAGAAGAAAGTGGTTCTTCGAACAACTGGTAGTAAACTGCATCCCTCCTTGACAAATGAAGTGGTAACCGCACCAAGTGTCAGTGAGATGTGGGGAGACTAAGGAGTTCACTATACAGAAGTCATGGGCTACTTAACACATGGAATTCACATACTCAGAATTCAAACAGTCTCAAAGCTGAAAATAACTGGAATCTTAATGTTGTCTAAAAGGAAAGGGGAAGGAAAAGTAAAATATGTACCTCAGCAAATGCCTTCCCCAGCATGTCCCCAGTGTGAGACAAGATACTAGACTAGTTTATTCTTTGGTACACTCAAATAACCCCTTTCTCATAGTCTTACAGAAGCTAATTAAAACTTCACTTGTTATGTGAGTCTTTTAAATCCTTCAAAAGCTTCACATTTCATTATAAACAAGATACATTGGCATTTTCATGAACTCCTGGCTCTTGCTAATTGTCTGGGTTTTTTCTTCCATGTGTTGGTTTTGATTTTGATACTTAAAAAAAATAAACTGGTGGAGAGACACTACAGCAATTCCAATTTTGTGCTTCTCTGTGGCGGCACATAGGGATTAAGGGGTTCTTTTTATCATGTTATGAATGTAATTTTACTACCTGCGGTACATAGAAATTTGATATTGAACAGTACTACAGAGAAAAAACTTCTAGACTTATTTGAGAATAGGGCTTTAACCTGCCAAGCCACTTCATCAAGAACACATAAGAAGATACTGTTTTAGAGGGACTCCTCAATAGGGACTGTAGTGGTAGGACAAGGGGTAACAGGTTCAAACTTAAACAGGGGAAGTTTAGATTGGATATAAGGAGGAAGTTCTTTACTGTAAGGGTGGTGAGGCACTGGAATGGATTGTCCAGGGAGATTGTGAATGCTCCATCTCTGGCAGTGTTCAAGGTCGGGCTGGACGTAGCCTTGGATGACATGCTTTAGTGTGAGGTGTCCCTGTCCATGGCAGGGGGGGTTGAACTAGATGATCTTAAGGTCCTTTCCAACCCGAACTATTCTATGATCCCCATCTTCCACAGTGAAGAGAACCAGAGATGGGCTGCAGTATTTGCTCTGGGTTTGTTTTAAGACTGGGCAAATATATATTGCATTTGTTATATATTTATACATATTTATTTATATACACACACACCCTATATTGCATTGCAGAGATGAGCTGGCTTGGTATCTTCTCTTTGTAACCAATATTGGATTAATCAAGATGCAACCTGCTGCATAAAATCTATTCTGGCATCTGACAGTGAATCACCTTCCTGAGCCATTCTGCAAATATTATCTGGGCCAAGAGCAACAGCATTCTGAGGTCATTATACTTAAATATGCAATCAACCATTTTGGAGTTAGAAAGAATACGTGAAAATATGTCCTGTTTTATAAGCTCTTACTATATCAATAAAAAAACACTACACCCATCTTGCATGTAAAACAGCAATTGAGGAATACACAAAGGTCACTGCAGACCTTAATTCTCCTGCAACTCTGTTGACTTGCATCAAAATTATGCCAAATTACAATGGTTATAGCATTGTTTTCGTGGATGAGAGAATGAGACAAATACAGACTCTGCTGTATTTTCAGTGCAGACCATTTGTACTTCAGCAGTAGTTTATGAACAAGGAAAAATCCTGTCACACAAAATGAAATTTCACGAAGTAAAGCCTACAGGAACTGATACAACACAGTAAACACAACTAAATTATTTGCTAATAATAAACAAAGCATGAGTTACCATCACCCCAAAATGCATTTGACACTGTGTCCTGGTTTCAGTGGTAGCCAGTCATTTTTCTCCTTCTTAGTAGCTAGTGCAGTTGAGATGAGAACAGTCCAGAAAATAAGGTATAACACAAACCACTGCTGCTACCACCAATAATAATAATGATAAGGGAAACAAGGGGAGAGGATACAACTGCTCACCACCCGCAGACCAATACCCAGCCTGACCAAGCAGTGATATAACCCTTCAGGGTAACTGCCCCCAGTTTATATAGTGGCCATGAGGTGCTGTGGTATGGAATAACTCTTAGGTCAGTTTGGGTCAGATGTCCTGCCTCTGTTTCCTCACAGCTTCCCCGCCTCCCTGGCAGAGCATGAGGCTCAGAAAGTCGTTGATCAGATTAAACAATACTAAGCAGGAGCTATAAACATCTGTGTTATCAGAGCTGTTCCCAGGCTGAAAGTCAAAAACACAACACTACACCAGCTACTAAGAAAGAGAGAACGACTGCTAGCTCTGAAACCAGGACACGCTGTCCAGTAGGAATTTCCTGCCATAAACCACAAGCTGCACACCTAGAAAACTGTGCATTTCCTAGCTGCAAGACGTTTTCCTTCTCACAAGATTCATTACTACTGCTGTTGCCAGGGCCTTGCACTGAGCAGACTCATAGAATCACCAGAATAGTTAGGGTTGGAAAGGGTCATCTAGCTCCAATCCTCTGGCATGTGCAGGGAGGCCTCACGCTAAGTCATGTCACCCAAGGCTCAACCTGGCTTTGAAAACTGCCATGGATGGAACATTCACAGCATGCTTGGGCAACACATTCCAGTTCCTCACCACCCTCACAGTAAAAAAATTCCTTACATCTAACCTGAACCCATTACCCCTTTTCCATCACTACAATCCCCAATGAAGAGCCCCTCTCCAGCATCCCTGTAGGCCACTTTCAGACACTAGAAGGCTGCTATGAGGTCTCCACGCAGCCTTCTCTTCTCCAGGCTGAACAGCCCCAACTCTCTCAGCCTGTCTTCATACGGGAGGTGCTCCAGTCCCCAGACCATTCTCGTGGCTTCCTCTGTACTTGCTCCAACAGCTCTATGTCCTTCCTACGCTGAGGACACAAAAACTGCACACAATACTCCAAGTGAGGTCTCATGATAGTGGAGTAGAGGGGCAGGATCACCTCCTTCAACCTGTTGGTCACTCTACTTTTGATGCAGCCCAGGATACACTTGGCTTTCTGGGCTGCAAGCAGACACTGACGCTGGATCGTGTTAAGTTTCTCATCAACCAGTACCCCCAAGTACTTCTCCAGCTGACTGCTCTGAGTCACTTCTCTGCCGAACCTGTGGCTGTACTTAAGATTGCCCCAACACAGGTGTAGGACCTTGCACGTGGCTTGGTTGACCTCCATAAGGTTGGCACTGGCCACCTCACAAGCATGTCAAGGTCCCTCTGGATGGCATTCCTTCTCTCCAGCTTATCAGTTGAACCACCCAGCTTGGTGTCATTGGCAAACTTGCTGAGGGTGCACTCAATCCCACTGTCCATGTCACTGACAAAAATGTTGAACAATATCAGTCCCAACACCAATCCCTGAGGGACACCACTCATTACTGGTCTCCAGCTGGACATTGCGCCATTGAGCACAACCCTTTGAGTGCAGCCATCCAGCCAGGTCTTTATCCACCAAGTGGTGAATCTATTGAATTGATGTCTCTCCAATTTAGAGACAAGGATGTCATGCAGGACAGTGTTGAACACTTTGCATGAGTCCAGGTAGATAACATCAGCTGCTTTACCCCATCCATCAGTTCCATAGCCCCATTATTGAAGGCCACCGAATCAGCCAGCCAGGATTTCCCCTGGCTTGTCACCAACCACCTCATTTTTTTTCAGGTGCTTTAGCATGCCTTCCAGGAGAATCTGCTCCAAGATCCTGCCAGGCACAGAGGTGAGACTGACTGGTCTGTCATTCCCTGGCTCATCCATTTTCCCCTTCTTGAAAATGGGGGATATATTTCCCTTTTTCCAGTCATTGGGAATTTCACCTGACTGCCATGATTTTTCACATATGATGGACAGCGTCTTAGCATTTGCCAGCTCCTTCAGGACCAGTGGATTGATTTCATAAGGTTCCATGGACTTCTGCACATTCTGGTTCTTAAGACAATCTTGAACCTGATCCTCTCCTACAGTGGGCCTAAGGTCTTCATTCCCAGAATCCCTGCATCTGCCTTCCATATGTAAGAGCTATAGCGAAAGTACAGGACTAGAATTCAGAACAGTTAGTTAAGTGTTTCATTTTGTTGGGAATTCTGCACACAAGACAGTTCTAAAGGCTTTTTGGCAACCAATTTCCACTGCATCACCACGTTTCAGTCTGGCAGAGCAATCCATAAAGCCTCTCATTTAACTTTTCATGGCCCTGAAAGGCTGCATCCCAGTGCCAGTATATTCACTAGTAAACATTCACAGCATTTTCACAACTGCTGCCTTCCTGCATATCCTTAGCCTCTCCTCACACTTGTAATGTCTTCTGGTCTTGACATTGATATATGTCCACGTCTAACTTCGTTAGATGACTGTTGTTGTGCCTTGAAGATACTTTATTTAAACCAAATTTCAATGAAGTGAAAAGCATCCTCTATAAACCACAACCAAATCAAACCTCACTGAAACAAGAGACAACTGCTCCTAATACATAATGGCGTAGGTATCCTTCTGGTCACCACTGTGTGTACTCAATCTCATTCCTAGGACTCTCACCTTTACAAGGACTGGAAAAAGACTTGGCACTTAGGACTGCAGATCTCACTTATCAATAAAACCTGTAAATTTTAGCTACCACTTGTTGCTTTAGATCTCTTCAGGTTTTTTATAATATAACTCTTATGCTTGCAAAGAGAAAAATCACTTCCTTTGAAAGAGGTAAGTCTAATCACAGTTTGAGACATTTTCAATACATTCAACCTTGTATATGGAATGTTCAACAGTCAGGTACATGTTAGGATCATGATCTCCCGTAGTGCCATGTCTGCAGTGCAAACAATGAAAAAGGAGCACAGAAATCCCATTATTCTTACAGATTACCTATTCCGGCACAGATGATGGGGACACAGCTCCTCACTTCTTGTCTCTACCTCTGTTTCTCCTGTGTACCATTACTTGCCTTTCTACTGGAGCAAAAAGGTGAGAAAGAACAGACAAGTTAACTCAAGTTCTGGTCCCTCCTCAAGTATGGCACAGCTAAAGAGAATCAAGGTTACAGCCCTTCCACATAACTGAGCACAATACAGCTGCATTGGTAGAAAACTGTGCTGTTCGAAGTGAAAAAGAAAGGACAGATGGCGAAAACAGATACAAAGAGACAACAGGAAACAATGTAATCACTGGCAGGTTTATGTATTTTTCAGGAACTAAGACATTTTTTGTGTTGTTCTTCTTTTACTCTGCCTCATTCCTTCACCATTCTTCAGCAACCTTAACCTTCCTGCAGGTACTGACAGCCTTTATGTCCTTGTACAAATAACAGTTGGAGCATCTGATATCCAATTTTCTTGTCTGAAACCTAAAAATGATGCAGAGCTCCTCCAAATGAATTCAGCTAGGAACTATCTTAGTATTTGGTTTGCTCTGAAAAGAAATCTCTGCATTTTACTCAAAACATCAGACTTTAAAGGCCAAGAGGGATATTTATAACCTTCTATTCTGATTACCTTTGTAATAAAGGAAAAATCTCACTAGACAGCTTATGCATCAAATATAAAGGATCAAGAAGAAACAGAGACCCTCCCTAATTAACTGAGATCAAAAGTAATGAAAAACCCAACAGAACCCATGTTTAATTATTCTGGATATTAAATTATCCTCACTACTACATATGTGCAGCTTCAGTTCAAATAGTGAGTAAACGGGTAAATAATGATATTATATAATGAGCCAGTTTCGAAGACTGCATGCATACAGTGTCTACTGCAAGAATGGTGCTGGGTTTCTCAGTAAACACCATACATGAAAAAGAAAAAAAAACAAAAGGGTAAAAAAAGGTATACCTACCCCAAATCATGCCAAATAAATGATTTTTACACAGCAAGTAATATTAAAGTATTAACTTTGAGAAAGCAGATTAATTGGCTGGCTTCCTTACTGTATTGTAAAGATAGACAAAAAAAGAGTTTGTCATTTTTAAAGCTCTTTACAGACAGACAGCGGGATTGAGTGTGCCCTGAGCAAGTTTGCCAATGACATCAAGCTGGGTGGTTTGGTCAATACACTGGAGGGAAGGAATGCCATCCAGAGGGACCCTGACACACTTGTGAGGTGGACTGATGCCAACCTGATGAAGTTTAACCATGACAAGTGCAAGGTCCTACACCTGGGTCAGAGCAATCACAGGCACAGCTACAGGTTGGGCAGAGAAGAGATTCAGAGCAGCCCTGTGGAGGACTTGCAGGTGTTGGTCAACGGAAAAATGAACATGAGCCAGCAGTGTGCACTTGCAGCCCAGAAAGCCAACCGTATGCTGGGCCGCATCAAAAGGAGTGTGACCAGCAGGTCAAGGGAGGTGATCCTGCCCCTCTACTCAGCTCTCGTGAGACCTCACTTGGAGCATTGTGCGCAGTTCTGGTGTCCTCAACATAAAAAGGACATGGAACTGTTGGAACAAGTCCAGAGGAGGGCCACGAGG
>JANRGW010043387.1:0-15521 GCA_024733675.1 Psilopsiagon aymara | reverse complement strand
CAGCAGGACTGGGGCTGCTCCCCAGCTGACCAGGCTGAGCCAGGCCCTCTCCCCACAGGACACAGCCCTGTGTGGGGTCAGAGTGGTGACAGGGGAAGGTACAAAAAACCCAGACACAGTGAAGGTTTGCTGACACCCCACAGTCCCCTAGTACCCCCAAGCAGCCATTTGTCCCCCAGGCACTGACTGGGTCTGTCAGCCCTTTCCCAGCAGCACCCTCAGAGCTCAGCAATTGGCACTTGGACATGGGATGCCTGGTAAACCCAGCTCAGCCCCTCCTGCCAAAGGCAGCCCAGACACCCCTGGGACCTGCTACAGCCTGAAGCCAGAACCCAGCAGTGGCAAATATAACCATGCTTACTGGGCTATGAGTCTTTTCGTAAAAATTTCCAGCACTGAGATTTTGTACCTTCATTTAGGTGAGAACAGCACTAATGTTGCAAGAGTACAGAATCTGTGAGCACACTAGATGTCCATGCAGTGTAATGACTCTCCTTCCTGGAAAGTAAAAGACAAAGCCAATTGCAGGAAGTCTGGCCTTTTGCAATGTGAAAATTCAGTTTACTATGTTAACAAGTTTTAAAAAGAATGTTTTAACCTTCAGTAACAGAGGAAATGAATACTTCTGGCATTGCAAGAATCAGAAAAGAAAAAATAACTTAGAAATGCAAGTAAGAGTTTTGTGTAGAGGAGAAAAAGTTAATCAACTTGTGAAAGAGACAGTATGTAAGGGAGAACTTACTTATAGAACTTCTCCTTAAGCAAGTACATAAGCTTTTAAGAAGAAGTCAGTGTCATTTATTAATTTATTATATTTATGCCACGATGTAGACACACCTGAGAACGCAGCAGCTCTCAGCACAAGGTTTCAAATCAGCTTGTGTGACAGAGAAATTTTTCTGGCTCTTGTTATATTTGTTCCAATTGTTTATATTGCTCTGCCTGAGGCTCCAGGTTTCCACTAACAAGGAACCAAGTTTATAAAGGCAATTGCATGTATTTCATGAGGTTGTTTATTGTATCCAAACATTTAGAGTGAAGAAGACTGTAGGACTTAACCCAATGCTACAGTATTAGTAGGGAATTATTCTGAATTTATTTTTATATATTGCAGCTTTTGACAAGAGCAAAACAGAATGGAGTAGATTGTGATAAATAAACTGGAAAGGATAGAAAAGTTTAATGAAAAGCAATCACAACCAGACCTGATGCCTCTGGATGGTGGCACCCCTCCCCAGTTACAACATATATCATAGCAATGTGGTTACATAAAATTACTTAAACATAATGAATTACTATGCCTGAGATGAGTAACACAGTCAAAGATAGCACAAAGTATAGTAATAAATATAAATGCGTAAGAGGTTGCAAGAAAAAATTAAAATATTAAAATACACTTGATGGTTGATACTCTGGCAACAAAGAAAAAAACATCCATAAACTGAAATTATGCAGGTGCACTGCTTGCATCAGTAAAGATTAGCTTAACTCACAGAACCTGTTTTATTTTCTATTTTGATACATCATTTGTTTAAATGGGATAATGGTAAACTATAATTACATAATCCCTGAGACTGTCATATTTTAAAGTCAGTCTCACTCATATTGCTCCTTGTCTGATTTAACCATCCACTGGCACCAATTGAAAAGCGAACTGGGATACATCCTGCCTCAATCAGAATTGCTGTTTGATTAAACAAGAGATTGGAGGAGTTTTGCTTATATTTGAAACCTACTGCTGGAGGAACCTAGTGCTGACAGGTTAACATGGCTGTTCCTAGTATTGCAAACAAACATCTGGACTAAAATCTCTTTGGGCTACCCAACAAGAGTGGGCACAAAGGGGAGCAAAGACAGCAGAGGGGAGAGAGGCAAATAGGAAAAATCAAGGAAAAACCAGGGAAAACTTGGGTTTTGTTTAGCTTCCCATCATCAAATTGTGGTTTAGTTTTTTGGTGGTCTTTTTTTTTTTCCTCACTTTTTCTTGTGTTTGTCTACGTGGTTAATCAATACAGCTGTGACAAAATGCTTGAATTAAGAATAATTTACTGTATTGAAACTGTGAAAAGACTACTCATTTGTGCCTTCACTCTCCCTTTCTTTTAGCAGAAGAATATGATATACAATTAACACCCAGAACAGTTTTCATTCCGAGTTAGAAAAACTCCAGTGCTGGGGCCAGACTTGCTGTTTATAAAAAACGAGGCATATTTCCCTGACATGATATCTGTAAAAAAATCCAAATTAATTCAGTAAAAACCACATAATATTAGTAACATCTAAATCTTTGTGTTTCTAGTTATGCTGCTACTCTAGAAGTTGACTCCCCTCTTTTATTGCCACTGTAGTTGCCCCTACTTCTGGATAAAGCAACCACGAGATGTTAAATACTGGTGGAAGACATACTTATGATTCCTCCCTTTACTGTTCTACTGCTCTGCCTTTCAACCTTTCAGTTATATTGCTCTCACAGTTCCATAGTCCCAAACTAATGATTTGACAAAACCAAAACACATGCACCTGTCCTGTGCCCCTTCAGCCTCCCCAAACCAGTAAAAGGAAGTTGTATGTCCCTTCTAATTTCAAAATAAAGCATACTTTAGAGTGTAAATAGTTAATCTATGTTGTACCTTTTCTGTCTTTAGGCCTGGTATCTTTACCTTTTTACTGACTTTTCTACAAAACACAAAGAAGCACCTGCTTCAACTATTTCTTAAGACTGTGACTGCATTTTATAAGGGCAGTGCACTTCAGATAGCAAAGACAGTGAAAAGTATTTGATGTTTTCATTTGCCCTGGTACAGATGCAATATTGCTTAAGGAAATATGGTTTTGACTCTAACAATGATAATTGGAAAGCAAAAAAAAACTCTCCTTCTATTCATTTTTTTAACAATAATTAGCAAACTAACACATAAGCTTATATTATTTTTTTTTTTTCAAACAACAACTGAAACTAATTTTCATATGTGGTAAAAAAAAAAGGAGTCTGATGCAGCCCTTTGTTGGATTTTTCTTATTTCTAAAATTAAAGTCTTTGCCTCTCTTAATACTTACTTTTCAGCCTTTTAAATCTACTTATCTCTGAACAATGGAATTGTACAAGCAATTAGGTAAATTCAGATATAATGAAAGTGAATGCAGCCCAGTTATAATGAATGGATCTTACTTTGCATTTGATTATAGTTTGTTTCAGACTGTAAATAAGCTAATTCTGTTTGTTTTTCTCTCTAAAAGCTACCATATTGAGTCAGATTTCCAAGACAGCTCAAACCTCACAGTCTGTCTATAGCCAGATATAAGTTCTTTAGAAAGTAGGCCAAAGCATTATGTGGAAATCTGACACTCTCTGTTAAACCATAAATGTGTTAATCTTTGCAATATAATGTATGCTAACAGGCTGGTAATTTTTTTTTACGTAACTGTTAGTTTTCATTATCCTCACTAGGTCTGTACTTCTCAGGCGCAGCCTCAACCTGCCTGTGGAAAGTGCTCCATGTAAGGCATCTGTGATATATTTTTCTCTCTTGACATATTAAGCTTCCCAAATTTTGTAAAAATGGAATAGGAGGGTCTTAGAAGTCAAATCAAGATGCTATGTGGGTCTGTCCTTCGTTCCTGAAATAACACTGCTAAGACAGGTACAAAATGTGTCTTAAACGCTTCTCCAGCATTGAGGCTAGCTGGTACTATGTCTCTCAGTTTTCATTTATTATTTATTTCAAATAGACCACAAATAGTTTAGTATTCACCAGCTGACATAACGGTTTTTGCAGCTGGACTGGAAGGTGTATTAGTCTAAACCACTGGGTGGCACAAAGAAGCCAACATACATGTGAGTCTGATTCTAGCTTTGCTGTGATTTACGCAAGATGCACTCTTTCTTTAAAAATCAAAGTGCCTTTTAAAGTACTAAGCCAGTAAGTGAATAAGTGAAGTGCAGCTCTTTGCTTTTATTTGTATAAGTAGGTTGTTGGCATGAGATACAGGGAAGAGTCAGTGTGTCTGTACTTCAGGACAATTTTGAGGGAGGGAGAAGGAAGACATGGGAAGTAATTTTTAAAATACATCTCAAAATAAGCCCTGCTCACTTTGTTTAGCGATTTCTACTACTTTTTTATTTTTATTTTTAATTAGCTGATTTGATCACATTTTTCCCATAGCTGTTTGCCCCCATTTTTTGTCTTCTTTATTCCCCATTCACCTGTACTCACAGTAAGAGATTGGCATTGCATTCTCTTGGACTACTTGCTAATAGCGTGCTTAAAGGCATCAATACTTTGTGTTACTTTGTAACTTCCAAGCACTTTCACAGTATAAATTATATTATGCTAACTTTTTTTTAATCCCTGAAATAGAGACATTTATTTTCTTATTTAAGGGGTGGACAACTGAGGCATGACTTTTTTAAGTAACCTGCCCAAATCTGACATTAGTCCCCATAGGGAAGTAGGGATTTATAATGATATTGTCTTTCACCTCACTGATCCCATTGACTGGTCCACACTGTGTTTGCTGTCTTCCACCTTCTCATCAGATTAATTTTCTTATCTTTCCCTTGCTCCTTTTTAATTTATTTCATCTGAGTTTCAGCATTTCATTCAGCAGATTGAAAGTGTTATTTGTAGAAAAGATTGAAGGGATCTTTTTAAATTTTAAATATCTTGCAATGCTCTGATAATGCAATTGGAGTGCTGGGCTTATAATTTTTCATTTTGTGTTTTGTATTTAAAAAGAATTGAGATCAAAAGTATCAGATAACCATATAGCTATGTTTGTTATTTCTGGATTTGTTTTAGGGTATTATGAAAAGTACCCAATCCAGGTAAATGGGTTTATATTTTGTATTATTTTTCCATATTTTATTCCCTTTAAGAAGACATTAATTTTCTTTTCTGAGTGGAATGTATATTTGATGAAGTTCTGTCTCTTGGTGATCACTTTATTGTATTTCAGAAAAATCTGTCTCTATAGTAAATTCTTATGAGAAGCAATTTAGTGATGACATCTTTCTCATAGCCTTCCTTTTGCTTGTTTAAAATTGTTTTTATGAAAACATTTAAGCTGTTCTAGTTTGTTCACTCATTTATATTTGGGTATAACGGAGAAATTATCATATGCAGTGTATTAAAGGTGTAATTCTTTTCATTCAATTCAAAGTCATGATGTGAAGGAAGGGGATTAAATTACGGTTTGGTTGGTCTGTTCAGACTGCAAAAGAAAAGGCTTAGGGGGGACCTTATCGCTTTCTACAACTACCTGAAAGGAGGATGGAGCGAGGAAGTGGCATGTCTATTCTCCCAAGTAACAATTGATAGGGCAAAGAAGAAATGGCCTCAAGCTGTGCCAGGGGAGGTTTAGACTGGATATTAGAGAAAATTTCTTCACCAAAAAGGTGATCATCCATTGGAACAGGCTGGCCAGAGCAAGTGATGGAATCACTGTCCCTGGAAATGTTCAAAACCTGTGCACACAAAGCCTTTAGTGACATATTTTGGTGGTGGACTTGGGAATCCTGAGGTAAAGGTTGGACTTGATCTTAAAGGTATTTTCCAACTCAGCTGATTTTATGATTCTTTCCTTCAGTCTTCATAAATCCCACAGGCTTCCCTAGGATCCTGTAGTTTTAGGTTCCTCCATTAACCTTGCCAGAAGAAAGTATTTTTCTTGTTTCTGTTCCTTAATTTAAGACTTCTGAAATTCCAGACTTTGGACCAGCCTGTGCTTCTTCTGAGGAATAAAATTTTTTGTTAGCACAGAGGATTTCAAGTCAAATGTTCTGGGGGAGTAGATTCTGAAAGAGTGACCCAGACTCCTGTTGTATGAACCATTGTGTCCTTAGGTATTTCTACATCTTAAGATTATGAAGGGATTTTATTTAAACCCTTCTGTTTAAACCCTTTTTGTTTAAATCCAGCTGGTGAAGAAGTAGAAGGAAAACTTACTAAATTAATTTAAATTTAATAAAAAACCCCAAATGTTTATTTTGGCATGTGTGCTTTGGCAGAGATTGGTTGCTTTCACTGAAGCTCTTAATGATGAAATGTAACAGTGCATTTCCTTCTTGTAGTTCTTTATTCTCCAAGCTCTAAACTTCCTCAACTTACCCATGAAGTCGTTTGCACATTCCTGCTCATAACTCTTGGACATTTTCCACATCTTTAAAGATGCAAACATTGGTTCTGGAGTTCAGATGATCTGTATATCTTTGCAGTAGCAAACACACAGATTATGAAATTAAAGGAGTGCAATGAAGGGTGTTGAACCCATGATCTTCATTACTGATAGCAAAAAACCAAAGGGTGTTACAGGCTGAGTAAACATACATTTATTTGCTGTGATTTGTAAATTGTTTAGTTTGCTTTTTAAAATAGCTTTTGTTATAGACTTTCTGAAGCAAAGGTCCTCTTTTTTATACATTATGGCACAAAAACTGTATGCATTCCTTTTTATATACGTAAACACTACATAATAACAGAGAAAATATGCACATCTAAATTTCACTGAGCAGTGCTCAGAAGATGACAATTGAGTAAAACTCATTAGCAAAATAGTGTAGCTATATGTTTTTTTAGCCCATAAAGAAAATTATGACTAGTTAAAAAAGTATATATTGATATTAAAACATGTCTACAACCTATGAATTCTAGCAATTTACCACAAGGGACAGTTATTTTGGGGGAAAATGGGGTAATGATACAGCAATATCTTTCACATTTGATTTTCCTTGGATTGAGTTCAACTCAGTACATGCCGTGCATCCTTCTCCTGGTTATGTGTCATGGGTTCAGCAGTAGCAGTTATTTTTCTCCTTCTTAGTAGTTGGTGCAGCGCTGTGTTTTTAACCTGTGGCCTGAGAACAGCGCTGATAACACCAATGTTTTCAGTTATGGCCTAGTGATGTTTGGTCTGGCCAAGGACTTTTGGAGCCTCATGCTCTGCCAGGGAGGAG
The DNA here is from genome assembly GCA_024733675.1 of Psilopsiagon aymara. Taxonomy (NCBI): domain Eukaryota; kingdom Metazoa; phylum Chordata; class Aves; order Psittaciformes; family Psittacidae; genus Psilopsiagon; species Psilopsiagon aymara. The sequence continues at coordinate 8,569 of JANRGW010043387.1, read as the reverse complement.
GGGAAGCCGGGAGGAAGTAGAGACAGGACACCTGACCCAAACTGACCAAAGTGGTATTCCATACCACAGCACGTCATGCCCAGGATGCAGAAGCGGAGAGGAGAGACCCGGAAGGGTGGTGAGGGGTGCACTGGCTTGATCAGGCTGAGTATATGTGGTGAGCTGTTGTATTCTCTTCCCTTGTATTTCTCTTGCCATTATTATTACTAGTAGTAGCAGTCGTGGTTTCTGTTATACCTTAGTTACTAAACTGTTCTTATCTCAACCTGTGGAAGTTGCATTCTTTCCATTCTCCTTCCCATCCCTCCAGGAGCAAAGGGAAGAAAAAGGGGGAAGTGAGTGAACAAACTGCATGGCTGATTTATGGCTTAAACCACGACAGTCAGGGACTTAGTCTTTTTCTTAGCTATTTCTTCCTTCTCATAACTTCCTTCTGAACATTTTGGGATCATTACAATGTAGAATGATGTGGCCAGCCTACACTGTAAATGGAAAAGGCTGATTAAGTTATTATGTGATGCCTCTGTTAAGCAAGGATTATCCTCTTGAGCTATTCTAGAGCACTTTGTAATAGCATAGTTTTAAATAGATACAGGCCCAAGTGATAAAATTCAAATGAGGATCCAAAGCTTTTCTTACTGAAATTTGTAGCATTCAGATCCAGGTTTTCTTCAGGATCACATTAAGGCAACCAAGGACACTCATTGTACCAGGGTATGAAGGCATCACTCAGACTTTTTCATGCAACTGTGCCCCTGTGTAAGAGGATCCCTTCTCTCCTACTAAGAAGAAAATGTAGAAGCAAGGTGATGGGAGGAAGAGAACACCTCAGGAAGAAATACTGACTTCACCTCCCAGCAGTGTACCCAAAACAATTTCCACCATTTAACTGGGAAAAAGAAATATTATTTTTAAACCATATATGAATGTTTATTGCTACATATTCAACATGATGTTTTGTGCATTTACTCCATTTTATCTGGCATGCTATTCAGGCTGTTCTCATTCATTAATTCTAACCCCTTTCAGTCTAAACTTCTCAAACTAGTCTAAAAACCTGTCAAAGTACTTAAAAATGAAAACATGTTCTTATTAGTGTAAGAAAATTTATTCCTTCATAAATAAAATTGCTGTGGAAGTAACAAATTATAGAGCATTAACAGAATAAAGAGACATGATAAACAACACTGTTAATTAGCTTGCTTAGTCATACTTGTATATTTTGATAATAGTTAATCACATTACATTACTGTAAAACCATAGCAGTATTTGTAATGTCATCACAGATATTTATTTCAGAAGGGAGCTTCATGTCTTCCAAACACCTAAATGCAAAATAATTTCTAATTAATAATTCCCTTGGAGTAATTATAATCAGCAATATGAATGTGGGGAAATTAATGAATTAGGGAGAAAACTACATTTTGTGTTTGGCTCTGTATGCTAGAATGATTTACAGTTCTTTCTGCTTACACTGGTAATGGCTATAATTTAATTACGACAACTTGAAGAAATGTTCTTTTTCCACCTTACTGATTCTATTTTTCCTGCAGCTGTCATTGTGTTTACACTCAGAGACTGAGTTAAAATAATAGCTGCAAGAGGTTATGAGAGAAAAGGAGATAGCAGATTCACCTTCTGCTATGAAGCCTATACTGAAGACCTGACTTCAGTGGTCTGGTCTCTGCAAGATACATTGTGAGCTACTCATAATGAATGTTGCCTCACAGCCCCTTCCTCCTACTATATTTTGATATGGTGACCTGTAACAGCCCAGTAATTCATTCACTGAGCTCTGTTTCCCAGAAAGACCTGAAGGACAGACAGGGGAGCTCATCATCCACGGCAGGAGTCTGGTTCTCAGCCCTGGGATACAGAGAACAAGCTCTTTTTTAAAGCCATTATCCTGGGACAGTTTTGCCTCTCTCTGCTGTTATTTTCCATTCCCCCAGATGCACCTTAAAAATTCCTTCACTAGAATAGGATACTATGACCCGAAAGGCTTTGCACCTTTCTTTTGAGACATGTGAACTTTTGCTTTAGACCTTACTGAAACCCCTGTGGTAGAATGATGGTCTTACCAATACAATGGCTTGGCCACAAACTGGATCTGTCAGACACATTCACACATATAAAAAATTTACTCAGTCCTGAAGATTTATTTCAGGGAATGCACAGGCACTGCTCAAAACTAGTACTCTCCAAACAGAAATACAAAGAATAGTCAGGATGTGAATCCTGGACAGATCACCTGATTGTGCTTTATTACTGTGGAAAGCAGACAGGCTGCTACCATGCTGCTTTTGGAGCCAGTGAAACTGTGTTTCACTGTTTTTGAGCACAGTAAAACTTCACATTACCTCAATGCAAGTTCTGCTAAATGCCCAGTTTAATATTTTGCAAAGTGTCTCCTACTTTTTAATAGTGTGTATGAATATCTTCTACTTTGAAAAGCCTCTAGTTTGTTATGGAGGTGGCAAAGCTATGAAAGTGGGTGTGGGCACTGTAATGTCACCTGTCATCTGGAAAGATCAATTACTGAATAGGTGTAAGGTTTGGATGTCAGTTTTACTGAATAAGTGTAAGGTTTGGATGTCAGTTTTGCTGTGCTTGGTCCTAGAGTTAGAATGCAATTGATGAAAGGCATAAATAGCTAATGATGCCATCCAGGTGACATGACCAGCATTAGGAGCACCCTAACTCATTATGGGCTCTAGTTCCAACTATGAAATACACTACAAAGGCTCAGCAAACCAGTAACCCTATCCTTTTAAAAAACTAAATTACTCTGTACAATGACCACTCCTAGCTACCATGTAAGCTGGTCTTAACTGGTTTTTTAAATCATAGCCAAGATGCTGAGTGGTACTCAGTGGAGAATGGCAGAAGATATAGGACAGGGCAGGGGAAAGCCAAAGGGACTTCTTGTGATTACATTTGTCATCTTGTTCTTGGGGCTGCAAGCTGATTTGGCTCTTCAGGCTGCTTCAGAGTTTCTTTGTGTGTCAGCTAGTTGCCCATATCTGCAAGGAATCTTTCAGCACACTGCTGTCATCTTAAAAGGGACAGAGCAGATGCCAGGATCCATGAATTTAAAACAAGTTTGAAGATCATTAGCATTTTTTTATAGTATATGTGAGAACAACTAATGCATTTTACTTTCTGACTCCTGAAATACACTATGTTGATGTCCATGGACTTAAAAAATTTTGTCTTGTGGTTTACTTCACTGTTTCTAAAGCATTGTTTCCTTTCAGCATGGCTATCCTCATCTTTAAATGCATTATTTCCGCTGAGACATTAGTTTTGATTAGAACTGGCTTCCTAGCCAAAGGTTCCAAAAAAGCAGTCTGGACTGCCAACAAGGCTGTGGGCAGATGTTGTTCTGTCCTACTAACTACCTTACCGTGTGTCTTTTTGTGTTTATCAGAAGCTGCTAAACCCCCAAAAACATGGTTTTCACATATATCTCCTCAATAAATGCAAAAATAACATAAGCATAAAGTGCATGCACTTTGGTCATCGTATTATGTTTTCAAACCAGTATTAGAATACAGAATATTAGTACTGAATTGACAGAGTATGATTCATTTGTTTTCTTTTTCCCATCACTCTCACCTGTGTGCCTTGACTCTGACACTGGACAATTAAACCCTTTTTCACTCCCTGGGGATTCCACATTCCCCCCTGCTTTTTAAAAATCGGAGTAATGTCTGCTACTTTCTGGTCACCCTGGGATGTTTCTTCTCCAGTATTTGCAGTAGGACTGGTAGACCTTTAACCTGGGAACATCTGGTAGGCAGTAATTGGCCTAATGGGCAGGTCTAAGGAAGCAGAAGCTTCAGGGTGCCCTGTTTGGGGGTGGATACAAGTTGTCCTATGATGGTTACAGCTGGGTTCAGCCAGCTCCAGCATCTACCTCAGCGAGTCATGACTCAAAGCTGCAGCCAGGCAGGGGAGCCTCTGGCACTCTGGTTCATGTGTTTAAGAAAGAATGGCAGCTGCCAGAGACAAGAGTCATATGAGGAGATCGATGAAGAAATGCATCTTCGAAATGGAAGGAGAAACAGAAGGAATGTGTGGAAGGGGATAACACAGATGCACTCCTGGGAGAAGGTGACTCACGCCAAAGCAGGGGCCTCCCTCAGGGTTTGAATCTGTAATGCTCCTCAGTGACTGCAGCTCATGGAGCCAGTCCGGAGCAAAGGGAAATAATTAAGCAAGAAGCAGCAGATGGAAAACCTTACTCACATAACCCTAACATCCTGCACCTCCCATCATCTCACCAAAGGATTGGGGAGAGATGAATGTATTGCACAGCAAAATCAAAGGAAATGGAGGCTAGGAAGTGGGGAGGAGAGGTATTTAACTGAAACAGGGTGTTTGCTTTTGACAGAAGTGAGACTTTCACCAGCCTTAGTGCGAAGGAAAAAAAGGTTGCCTTCTCTTAGCACTACTTTTATTTTCATTTACTCCCAATGCTTTTGTCCATTAATAAGTTTTCTGCAAGAACAAAAGCTCAATTGTACTCTTACCAAGGATACTGATACACTTTAGTCAGGGAATCAAACTCAATCCAACTCATGAAACAGAGGAGGGCCACAAGGCACAAGTCTTGTGGATTTTGGGGAAAGTCTAATTTCATTAGAAAAATCTTGTGACTCTTTTTTTTTTTTTTTTTTTTTTTTCCCTCCTCTGTGAAAACCATGTAAGCCATTCCAATGGAAAATTCTATTTTCACCATTTATTCATTTCCAAGTGGGAAACAGTCAATCAGTCTTCCTTGGATGCATTACCCCAAGCAGTTTTTGTAGAGTATTAATTAGAGACTTTCCTCAAAAAAGGTCTATGAGAAACCAGAGATTGTCCTCTTAGAAACAAAGATGTGGTGGTAAGGAAGGAGAATTAAGTACTCTATGATAGACTCACTCCAGAGGGAACGAACAGAAGGCTGAGAAAGCTACTCTCATAGGTCAGATTGTTCTGCATTTACACTCAGAGCAAGACGAGAGTTTGGAGAAAAGGCTATGATATTATTACATCCTGGTCCATTCAGTACCTGATACCAGTTTAGTACCTGATACCAGTTTGGACTGAATAAAGTAAGTCTTTCATAAGCAAGCGGAATCACTTCAGGTACTGCTTGGTCTTTATACAGTTCTGCACGGTTTAGATGGGTACTCCCTGAAAATAACGTTCTGTCGAAAAGGGCATAAAAAAATTAATATACCACATATTAGACATGCAAGAACAGTCTCTCACTACAGTAGCTTAATTTCTATTACTTCTCTTAGAACTCTGAGTTTATAGGCACAGTAATCACAGAGAAGACATTTTATTTCTAGTCCAGGTTCACAAGAGGGCTTGCAGAAAGATTACCCTTTCAGGAAAGTGTCCACATCTTAAAAGTTACTTGAGATGCAGTAGCATAGATTAGTATGCACTGGAGCACTTCAGAGTTGAGTGTTTTCCACTTCAAAATTTACCTATGTGGGAGCTCTTGAAAATGTAGTAAAAATTAAGGGAATGAACAGGACAATCTGGTGGTTACATTTCTGAGAACCTGGCTTTTCTGCTATAACTTCTCCAGCTCTCAAACTCCAAGTGTATTGGTAGTGGTGTAGTCTGAAAAAAAAATTGCATGTCTGAGTAGACATTTTTCCAGACTATTTCCAATAAATTATAAATCTACATTATAAATATACATTATAATGCAGCATGCCATATCACATCATGTTTCATAGTAATTCAGTAATTGCAAGATTAGCTTCATGACTTAAAGCCCCTCTGGTCATTTTCACAATATAAAAATACTGTCAAAATTGACATTTACATTGCAATTTGAGGTCTTTTTATTGACATCTGATTGTTATAAATAAACCCCTCATTGGAACTGTTTTTTCTTCTCCCAGAAGATTTGGTAACAGATCCAGGTATTTTTAGAAGTGAAGAGTATTCAAATGTATTTTAGTCCTCTGTTACATAGCACAAGTACTCCTCACATGATTATGCACCTTCTGCAATGTCAACTTACTTTTTTTGGGCAGCTTCAACAAATTGCCATGAAATACGAGTATGTTAGCAGCTGTTTAAAATACTTCTTCTTCCCCTCTCTTCTTCTTGGATTAAACTCAGATTTCAAAGGATCCCTGTCAGATTTTAGTTACTTAGATAAGAAAGCGAACTTTATAGTCTTACAACTAGTTGGCATCCAATTCTGCACCTTCCTCAAGTGTTGACATTAAAATATTAGCAAAGAAGAATGCATGCTAAAATGATGCTTAACTAACCAAAGGAGCTTACTGCTGTTGGATGTTGTTGAAGCAAACTTAGTATGATTTCTAAAAGCCATTAGCTACTTATTTGGCTAAACAGTCTACTCAGGTTCACTCTGAGAAGAAAGAACTGCACAGCTGGTGTAATAGCATTGAGTGGCCATGTTACATTCAGTGAGTTTGCTGATTGGGGTTTTGGGTTGTCTCTTTTTGCATAGGAGCATTGTCAACACCTTATACAGAAGCTAAGACTGAAATCTTTATTTGTTTATCTGAGTAAACAAATAAGACAGTTTAAAACAAGTAGCAATAAGAGGTGGAACAGCATGAGATTAGCTTCTACTTAACGAAAAGATACTCCTTACAGGAAATAACTGGCACACATCCTCTCCCCGCTGTAATGAAAGGTTTTAATGTGATCAAAGGTGTTTTTCAGCAGACACACCGCACGGGCTGCTGGTCCCCGGTGCTGGCCACGGTCACTGCTCTGAGGGCAGGTTGGACACAGCTGGTTCCAGCCAGCCCCAACCAACCCACCAGAGGGCAGGGCCGTGCCCCCCAGACAAGGTGGTGGCTCCTCTGGCCAAACAGGTTTCAGTAAGGCAGAAAGAGGATTGAGGGGGGAATGTGTGAGGGACAGCTCTGCAGACACGAAGCTCAGTGCAGAAGGAGGGGAGGGGGTGCCCCATTTGTCAGAGCAAAGACTGCCCTGCAGCCCCTCTTGTAGACCACACTGGAGCAGGTATTGCCCTGCAGCCCATGGAGAGTACTATGCCAAAGCAGATATCCACACTGCAGTGTATGGATGACCTCATGCTGGAAGAAGTGGACATGCTCTGAAGGAACTGCAGCCAACAGACAGCCTGTGCTAGAGCAGGTTTAGCCGGAAGGACTGCAGGCCATAGAGAGGATCCAGCCTGGAACAGGAGATGAATGTGTGGAGGAAGGAACAGCAGAGAGGAGCCAGAATCAGAGAATCATAGAATCACGGAATCATAGAATCAACTAGGTCAGGAAAAAACATTTAAAATGAAGTCCAACCATTTCCCCAAGACTGCCAAAGCAGCCACTAAACCATGTCACTGAGGACCACATCTACACAGTTTGTGAGCACTTCCAGGGACGATGATTCCACCACTTCCTGAGGCAGCCTGTTCCAATGCCTGATCACCATCTTGGTACAGGCTGACCACATTCTCTGATCCCCTGCACTGCTTGGAGAGATGCAAAGGAGTGAAGAAGTGAAGCTGAGCCTCGGAAAAGGCTCTTTATTAGGACCACTGTTGTTTAATACCTTTATTGATGATCTGAATGAGCAGATGGTGTGCCCTCAGTAAATTTGCAGATGACACCAAGTTGGGTGGGATTGTTAATCTGCTGGAGGGTAGGAAGGCTCTGCAGAGGGATCAGTCTGACTGTGGCCAGTGTCAGTATTTGGTTGTGGTGCTCTATCTGGACTCCCTAAGAAAAAAAAAGTTCTAATTTTCACAGAGAATATCCCACTACGCAGTAGCTTGGATTGGCTTTCCCAGTGTTGTAGAAGCTTTAGAACATGAGGCCAAGTTCAGAGTCAGTGGTAGGGAGATGAGGACACCAACTTGGCTTATTAAAGATATCTTTTGAAGGGCTGATGCAGCTCACTGGAGGCCCAGTCTGCTGCGGGGCTCCTTGGTGAGTGCAGCACATCGCTTGCAGGCTGGTGCCAAGCAGATGACACCTCCCATCCGCTCCAGCAGTGAAGGTGGATGTGGCCACGTGGATGGTGAGTGGGGACAAGACAGGGGCAGGATGGCCCTTCTCTCCTGCCCTTGCAGGCGGGCGCATGAGCTGCGATGGGGCCGCCCCTGCCCTTCCCGCAGGGCACATCCATCCCCACTGCTCTGCAGCAGGAGAGAGCTGAGCCCGGAGCCCCTCATTACCAAATGACACCGCCACTCCATGCCCTGGGTGTTGGGGGGACAGCACTGAGGGAGTCTGGGAGGGCCCTCCTGGTGCTTCTCCTCCATGGCTCTTTGCTCTGTTTCCCTTGGCAGCAGGCAGGACCTGCAGGAGCAGGAGGGGGCTGCCCTGGCCATTTGCGTGGCCAGAGAACCCGGCTGCAGCAGAGGTGCTGAGGTTATCGGGCTCAGCTCGCAGGGGTGCTCTCTTCGGCCGGCCCCTGGCGACTGTCTGCAGCCAGGACAGCACGCTGCCCCAGATCATTCAGGTAAGCCAGCCTGGCCAGGGCTGCCCATCCCATCCCATCCCATCCCATCCCATCCCATCCCATCCCATCCCATCCCATCAGCTCCTCC
>JANRGW010043385.1:0-29855 GCA_024733675.1 Psilopsiagon aymara | reverse complement strand
CCCCCCCCCCCCCCCCGCCTTGGAGTTGGGGGGAAGAAGGAGGGGGAGGTGAGTGAACAAACTGCGTGTTTTACAGTTTAAAACCACGACAGTTCTTTTTGGTGTCCAATGTGGGGCATGAAAGGTTGAGGTAACGACAGGATTAACAGTCACTCATCACAATGCTGACTTCCTGGTTCTCTAAATTGTTGTTCTGGTTCTCACAGATTCAGTGTGCGATGCTTCACTTACAACTGTTTTTTGTTATCTTAGCATTTTTCAGATATGGGTTTTGGGTTAAGGCTCTTGTTACATTGTACTTTATTGCAATAACTTACGATACAGTAGACTGAGTGATCATGAAACTGACTGGGCTTTTGTTCCCAGTGTGGTCAACAACTCTATACTTTGGGAGGTATATAATAGAGGTGTTTAGCAATCACACTTTTTTTTTTTTTTCACCTCAGGGGACCAACCTACAAAGGAGACATTCTTTTATGCTCCCAGCCCCCCCACCAGACCATTTACGGCATTGTTTGAGAATTTTGAAGGTTTTGGATGGCCTTTAGAAACCCTTGAGACCTGCTTGCTGATTGTGGTGGGGATTGCCATGTTAGCGCGCATACAGAGTGTGTTTTACCCATGACCATTTCGTCTGGTCCTGAGAGTTATGCAGAGCTGGGTTTGGGCCTTGTCTAGGGTTAGACGACGATATAGGAGGACCAAGAGATTTTCCCCGAGGCTGGATAGTCGTGAGTGGCAGGGTGTGTGGGATAGTATGGGCAAGTATCTAGGCCAGTGGGCCCCTCCAGTGCTTTGGAACTTCACCAGCGAACAAATGCAAAATCCAGAAGAATTAGTAAAACACTTAAAGGAGGTGTGTTGTCAGCCTGATCACACCAGAGACGGACAAATCATGGCAACGTGATGGGGCTTGGCCTATGCTTACAGAGCCCTGTTAAGTGCCATTCAGCACCTTCAGAAAGAAAGAAATGTCCCTGGATCTGAGGGCAGAGTAACGGACAGTGCAGCTACTCCAGCTCCAAGTACAGCAGCTACTCAAACTTCAACCATAACAGACAGCGTAGCTACTCCAGCTCCAAGTACAGCAGCTACTCAAACTTTAACCGTAACAGACAGCACAGCTACTCTGGCCCCAAGCACGGCAGCTACACCACCCCCAGGGACACGTACAGCAGCTACTCCAACTTCAACCATAACAGACAGCGCAGCTACTCCAGCTCCAAGTACAGCAGCTACTCAAAGTTCAACCACAACAGCCAGCACAGCCACTACGGCCCCAAGCACAAAAGCTACACCACGCCCAGGAACAAGTACAGCCGCTACTCAAACCCCAGTGACAAGTACAGCAGCTACCCAAACCACAGCGATAATCACTGCAGCTGAACCAGAGGACCAACTTGTACCAATACCGGTTGCCCCTGTAAGCAAAAGGAAAAGCAAAAAAGAGGCAAGAAAGACAAAGCAAGATGAAGAAACAACGTATTCACAGCCTGGGACAGCATCTGACCCAGAGTCATCATCACATGGTGAAGAAGAAGAAGAGGTGACTTCCAGATCTCTGGCCAAAAAACCACGCCATTGAAATTACTGGACACACACACACACCCTCCCCCCTTGGTGGGAAAGCATCATAGATGGAAGGCAGCCGTATGGAGTCCTTGACAGCAAGTTGCTAAAACTGCTGAAGGAGAGGGTGAATTGAGTCTGTTTGCTGAAGCGAAAGCCATCCAGCTGGCCTTGGATATTGCTGAACAAGAGAAGTGGCCCGTGCTTTATCTCTATACTGACTCATGGATGGTGGCAAATGCCCTGTGGGGGTGATTGCAAAAATATGAAATTGTATTTGATTATGAAAGTCAGATTAAAGTAAATGAAACAAAAAAATAGAACTGAACACCAGAGAGGACACATAAAATAGTTGAAACTTAACAATCTAATTACAAATATGGGGCCAGCTGAATGGCTTTCACCTCTGCAAACTGACTCGATTCACCCTCTCCTTCAACAGTTTCTGCAACTTGCTGTCGAGAACTCCATACGGCTGCCTTCCATCTATGATGCTTTCCCACAATGTGACAGGATCCATCAGTAAACAAGGCATACTGCTTTTCACTTTCTGATAGTTCATTATATGGTGGGGCCTCTGCAGCAAGCATCGCCTCCTCGTCTTCTGGTGACATTCCAAAATCTTTACCCTCTGGCCAGTCCGTGATGACTTCCAGAATTCCTGGATTACTGGGATTTCCTATTCGAGCTCGTTGTGTAATTAGTGCAGCCCACTTACTCCATGTAGCGTCAGTTGCATGATGCATAGAGGAGACTCTGCCTTTGAACATCCAGCCCAGCACAGGCAACCAGGGTACCAGGAGGAGCTGTGCTTTAGTGCCAATCACCTCTGAAGCAGCTCGAAACCCTTCATAAGCTGCCAGTATCTCTTTTTCAGTTGGGGTATAGCTGGTCTCAGATCTTCTATATCCCCAACTCCAAAAACCGAGGGGTCGACCTCGAGTCTCCTCTGGAGCTTTCTGCCAGAGACTTCGGGTGGGACCATTCTCCCCGTCTGCGGTGTACAGTACATTTTTCACATCTGGCCCAGTTCGGACTGGTCCAAGGGCTACTGCGTGAACTATCTCTCCTTTAATTTGCTCAAAGGCTTGTTGTTGCTCAGAGCCCCATATAAAATCATTCTTCTTCCTAGTCACATGATAAGAGAGGTCTTACAATCAAACTGTAGTTCGGAATGTGCATCTTCCAGAACACCCAAGAAAGCTTGCATTTCTTTTTTATTAGTTGGTGGAGACATTGCTATTTTCTTGTTGATCACATCTGTGGGGATCTGGCGGCGTCTATCTTGCCATTTTATTCCCAAAAATTGAATCTCCTGTGCAGGTCCCTTGACCTTACTCCGTTTTATGGCAAAACTGGCTTTCAGCAGAATTTCGATTATTTTCCTCCCTTTCTCAAAAACTTCTTCCGCTGTCTCACCCCACACAATAATGTCATCAATATATTGCAGGTGTTCTGGAGCTTGCCCCTGTTCCAGTGCAGTATGGATCAGTCCATGGCAGATGGTAGGGCTGTGTTTCCAACCCTGGGGCAGTCCGTTCCAAGTGTACTGGACACCCCTCCAGGTAAAAGCGAACTATGGCCTGCACTCTACTGCCAAAGGGATCGAAAAAAAATGCATTGGCAATATCAATCATGGCATACCACTTGGCTGCCTTTGACTCCAGTTCATACTGAAGTTCTAGCATGTCCGGTACGGCAGCACTCAATGGTGGTGTGACTTTGTTCAGGCCACGATAGTCTACTGTTAGTCTCCACTCTCCATTAGACTTTCGCACTGGCCATATGGGGCTATTAAAGGGTGAGCAGGTCCTACTGGTCACTCCTTGGCTCTCCAGTCTACGGATCAGCTTATGAATGGGAATCAGAGAGTCTCGGTTGGTACGATATCGCTGCCGGTGCACTGTTGTGTTCGCGATTGGCACTTGTTGTTCTTTGACCTCCAGCAATCCCACAACAGAAGGATCTTCTGAAAGACGAGGAAAGGTGGACAGCTGCTCAATTTCCTCTGTCTCTAAAGCAGCAATACCAAAAGCCCATCGGTACCCTTTTGGGTCCTTGAAATACCCTCTCCTGAGGTAATCTATGCCAAGGATGCACGGAGCCTCTGGACCAGTCACAATAGGGTGTTTTTGCCATTCACTTCCAGTCAGGCTGATTTCAGCCTCCAGTACAGTCAACTCTTGGGATCTTCCTGTCACTCCAGAAATATAAATGGGTTCCACCCCTCGCCAACTTGATGGCATCAGGGTACACTGTGCACCGGTATCTACTAGAGCCTTATACTTCTGTGGGACTGATGTGACAGGCCATTTGATCCACACAGTCCAGTAAATCCTATTCTCCCCTATCTCCACCTGGCTGGAGGCAGGGCCCCTCTAATAGTTATCACAATGGTCACTCACGTCTTGTTGCAGGAATTATTCCTTATCACAGGAGCTGGAGTAAAATCAGCTCTTCTACTCCATCTGGGAACCTGTTCACCAGAGACTGAAGCCACAGCCTTCATAGGGTGATCAGCCTTGACCTTTATTCTCATCTTTAATTCACGCACCCGTTCCTCCAAAACTGAAGTAGGTTTTCTATCCCACTTCATCATATCTTCTCCATGATCCTGCAGATAAAACCTTAGGGTGCACCTGTTGTGACACCAACTCTGGTTTATCTTTTTTTTTTTTTTATTATTTGGGAGTTCAGAATATAAGATCCGTGTGATACCTGGTAGGTCCACTGGCCTTTGCCCAAGTGAATCTCTGTTGAGTGGAGAGTATGCTAATGTCCTGGATCAGTAGGGAGCTGTACTTGCCATTGGTAGTCTTTATGCTGTTTTCACTGGGTCAAATCAGTGTACCATCCTGGTATAAGAAAATGTTTTAATGAGGAAATAAATCCACACCACCACCACCACCCCCCAAAAAAATAAAAATAAAAATGGGTTGGTTGGTTTTATGAACCCTTCACTTTGAACTATTTTTAAGTACATAAAAATTTCCTAGTCTACCTTGGCACAAAAGAGTTTTTTCAAACAAACTGAGCTGAGGCTATATTCCTTCCCTTACAATTAGGTAAGGAGTCATTCCTCAGGGGTCTCAATGCTTCTGCCTCTGTCTCTTTGAGTATTTAATGTTCAGGAGTCTCCTAGAAAAAACTATTTCAGGGCTGTCTTCAAAAGCTAAACTGCAGAAATATAATCTGTATTAAGGTGGTTAAAGACTGTGGAAAAATCCTAAATCTTCTGTTCCAATTCTATGAACTCGTATTTATTAATCTAAAGGAAATTAGCTCTCAGTAGGATTTCTCTCTCCAGCTGTTTCAAAAGTTCAGTTTCAGAAAGCCTCTTAGACATTATCTAGCCTGATCTAGAGAGTGAAACTTCTAAGTCATAATAAATCTGAGGTATGGTAGTGGTTTTCTTTCCCTGTCTTCTTCCCTTCTGCTTAGTCCAGAAAAATAGAGTGTAATTCTTAGGTGTGTGTCATGGTGGTCATAGCCCTGAAATCATCTAAAAACTGTAATTGGGAAATCTGAGCCCCACAACTGAACTATCCTTTGTTACAGATCTTTCCTAACTTCCCTATGAGCGTGCTCATATTTCACTTTCTTCTACTAGGAAGTGTACATGAGATGAAATTCACCTTGCTTATATACTTGCTCTTTGAGTCTTTTTCTTTTTTTAAGGGAAATTGGGACATCTTTCAAACAAATCTATATCCATGCATTGCAGCTCTTGCTGAAGGTACATTTTGTACCATCCTATTTTAAATTAGGTTTCAGTTTAAAATGAAAGCATCTTGCTTGATCTCAAGTGCAGAATATTTAGGTGAGCAAGATTCCTTTCAGCCTTCATAGAGAGATGAGCTGATGCAGAGTAGATACCTTCTGTATAGGGGTGTTACAGCACTGTCTCCCTGTGAAAGCATTATTTCAGGCCGAAGCTTTAAAATTTTATCAGTGGGTGTTGACTGCATTTCTTGCATTTTTAAAAGAGGCTGACAGCCAGCAAATGATGTGACAAAGAAACAGCAGCTGCTCAAGGCATCATGCTGTTTCAGCAGTTCAGGCTGATGCAACTGATTTTCTAGGACAGTTTTCAGAGGGACGCCCCAGGACATTCTCTCTGTAACAGCATCTCCTGTTATTAATTTAGTGCACATTTAGAAAGTGAGAAAATTGTAGGGTTTCTGCCCCCACCCCAAAGGAAACCTTATGCACACAGTCTCAGAAACAAGGCTCCTTCACTGAGGGTTGTCTTTGGTACAGCACTGTTACTGGCATTTCTGACAGTGTCTCTTGCCTTTATGTAGATTACTGGTAGAGCTGTGTCATAGTGGTGAGTGACAACCGTCAGTACACAAACGTGAAACTGGAATTTGCCAAAATGAGAAAAAACATAGTTCTGTTAAAATAGGAAATGTTCTCCTGTCACTGTAAACAGTTCTCCCATCAGTTAAGACAGGAGTGCCAAAGGACAGAAAATCGCACTGTGTGGTAAACAGAAGTCCTATGGAGAAAGGTGATAAATTAGATGACCCATTCTTCCATTGCTAATATCAATTTTATCTAAATGCAAGTTACTATATTTCTTAGAGAGCAAACAGTCAGACCTCAGCGGAGAAGATGATGCAGCTGTCCCCAGCTTACGTACTCAAAACAGGGCCTGGCCAAGAAGCAAGTGTGTACTACCTGTAAATCACATAAATTTGTCTTTATAAAATCCTTTGGGACTTATATTATCATATTTTTTTTAAATCGTGTTTCTTGCTAGGTAGAGGTGGAGTAAAATGGGGAAGGAAATATTTTTCTGGGAGTGTAATGAATTTACTTTTTTTTAATTTCCATCCTTCCATTCTTGTGACTGGAATATACTGGGTTCCAAAGGATGCGGGAAATGGTTCAACTTCAGATACAATTTGAACATAAGGCAGAATATGTATTTAGAGATGTGTGCTTTTTATTTTATTGCTTTAGAGCATGGGTGTACAGAAAGAGCTGGTGACTAGTCAAGTTCATGGAAGAAAAATCCACTGAGGGACATAATGATACAAATTATCTGAGAACTATATTGCTACAGGATAAGAGAATCTGAATGAAATATCATGATACACTTTTGGCTACTGTCAGAGAAAGAATGGAGTCTTGTTCTGACTCAGCACAGTTGATCTTAATGTGCTTACTTGATTTCATTTAATTTTATCCCATATCCTGTCAGTAAGGTAATGGTTGTTTTCAGAATATATCTCTGAAGAGCTCCTTACAGGAAGATTTTCTTCTTTAAGAATTATTATTATATACATATAGTTCTTTATTCACTTCCAAGTCATCAAGAATATTAGCGACCTATTAAGAATTTTAATTGTAATTTCTAGATGACTTTTTTTAATCTCCTGAATAATTTTAATTTATCGTAATAACGGACTGTAGAAGTTAATTACATGAAGAAGAATCAGATTATGGTATGTAAAGGGGCTAGTCTAATGGGTAATTCCCTAATCTCTGGTTATAGTTGGGATTTTGGATTCGTCCCATGTCTGAGGCAGCCTACATAATAAAAATTTGAGGTAACAGTATGGTGCATGATAGAAGATACTTATTCTGGATTGGAGCCTGAACTACATCTTGCTAGCCCACTGCAATGATATTTGCAAGCACAGTACACTGTGATTTGCCATACCTTCAGATTTCTCTTCACATACTAGTTGCATCCATAAGAAAATACTAATACACCATCATGCAAATTTAGAGCATGATATGAACTTGTCTCATCATTTTCATTACCTCTCTGAAAGTACTATGTTCTTACTGAAAAGGTATAGTATCTTCTCCTTTAACCTGACTGAATTTGTCTGAAAGTTGCCCTTCTAAATATAGTCTGTCTGTGGGGAAATATATGTATATGAAGTATTGGCATCACACAGTTACTTTAAGTGCTTGATGTTTTTATTTATGGCTTTGAAGGCATAGAGGATTACTGAATTTTCAGACGGTACCAATCTGGGAGGGGATCCAAGCACTTCGCAGAACAGAATTGCAATTCAAAACATTCTTGACAAATTGGAAAAAGAGTCTGATACGGAAAGCTGTAGTTGAGTAAGAAGTAAAAATACTGCTCTTAGGGGAGAAATATCCTGTATGAAAGTTAGAGAATGACCCATTATATAGCGGTATTGCTGTCATAAACCCAAGTGGTTTACAAGTTCCCTTTTGTGAAACATAAACTGAACATGAATCTGTAATGTTCTGCCGTTGTGGAAGCAGGCAGGCCTCATCCTGAGATGCGAAAGCAGGAGTGTATTGAGAAATAGGAAGTAATCCTTCTGCTCTACTAAATGTTGTTAAAGCCTCTGTTGAAGGTCTTTTGCCACTTTTTGACATAAACTTCAAGAATTGTGGGGACCACCTGGAGAGAATCTAGTCGCACAGAGAAGGAAAGATCCGAAGTCTAGAAAATATAACTTATGAAAAAAAAAAGATGATGATGGTTGTGAGTGCTAAGAATAGAGATGAGAGGACTTGTGACATGATAGGTCTTCAAATGCTTAGAAGAAAACTGATGAGAAAGGCAAGAAACTCCCTGCCCCCTCCCCTCTGGACAGTTGAGCTTCTGTTTCAGAAAGTGAAATTTATATAAAGCCTTAATAAAAACTTTTCAAAGTAAGGACACTGGGAGATACTCTTTTGCATAAGTTTCATAGAATTCAATGAAGCTTCCATCACTAAAAGCTTTCATGAACAAAATGGAAATCATCTGTCAAAAATGGGTTAGGTATTTTTAATCCTTTATTGTGGTAGGAGTCTGAGATTAGAAGACTGCTTTAAGTCTCTTCCACCTATTTTTTCCTATTATTTTCTGCAAGTATTACTCATGCAATAACAAAACGCTTAAGAATAAGCAGTTTTCTCTCTGCAAAGGTATAGATTTCTCTTTTATTAACTTTTTGATAATGATAAAAAAAACCCCTATGTGTTTCAGTATCAAATTTGAAGTACAGTTTGCAGAAGTACATGTACCTTGCTGAAGGACAATTCAGTTTAGGCTGCTACAATAAATATGCTTTTGTGAATTTCCCCTTAGTGTGATACATACATATATTAAAAACTATGCAAAGGAAATACGTTTAGTCAGGATTAATAGAATCTTTCCCCATTGGAAAGAGTACTACTAGGTGCAAGCATGCTATGAGTGCTACCCTTGAGTTGAGAAGAGCAAATAAACAGGTTGAAATATTTTATAATGTGTAGTGGAAGAAATACCTTAGCATTTGAACTAGTTTAGTCTTGAAACTAGCAATTTGGATGCTAAGAAAACATGCTTCTGTGATTCCACAGCTACTATTAAGACAGCAAATTCTTGAGCATCTGTGTTAGCAGCAGGCTTTACCTCTTCATGGTGTGGGGGTGGGGGGCAAAAAGCAGTGCCCAGGGGCTGATATTCAGTGCAAGTGTAGACCTAGACAATACTGTAATGCATACTTTACAAGAACTAGAGGAAGCATTAAAATGTCAATTAAAACTGTTAAAATTTTTGTCATGGAACGAGTGTATGGAAGGTCACTTTGTCTGACATTCTTGCAAATGATATGCACTGGGCATAAATAGAAGATGTTATAGTCATGCTTTTCCACTGCAAACCATTTAGAAGTTTGATGATGGGAGAAGAAAAGCCAAGTGAACAATATTACCAAACAGTCTATCCATCCCCTCCAGCTGTTTACTAGAGTCCGTAGGAAGCTACCCAGTTGGAAAATATGCCCTCCAAATTACAAATGTGAGTTTTTTCTGTTCTATCATTGTTTTAATGTTTATCATAAAGACCATTGAAAAACATGGTCTCTCTTTTTGATGTCCCACTGTCAGTTTTGTGCTTTTTCATTGGCATAAAGATTGCTATGTATTTTCAGGCTAACCTCCACGTGTGTCTATGTGCATATACAGAGGGATGAGAGCCTGTTGAGCACAATGCTTACCTGAATCTTTAGTAGTTGCAGCATTTTGTTCATTGAGCCACTTCTTGCTTTGGCAGAATTTATTCTTGAGGGAAATATCTAAGCATCAACAAAATGTGTTTCTGGTTAGATAATAAAACCTTGGTGGAGTTGATCACTTGTCAGTCTTCCAAATCAGGCCCTGATATGCACCTGCTTCATTTATTTGTTTTATGCAGCTTCTCATTTAACATACTATTATGTCCAGGGGAAGCAATCAGGTTCTACTAAGCAAATTGCTAACACTTTATTAAATTCAAGAAGCTGCATACAGTAATGCTAGGCTGCAGTTACAGTACAGCTTTCTCCCTAGATGACTGGAATATAATCAGAAATATGGCAAATTTTTTCAGTAGAAACTCTCTAAAACAGAAGGAAGCCTGTAGGCACTAATGATTTTGGTGTCTAAAATGGGGATAGATGGATATTAAAATACAGCAGAGTTGAGACATAAAAAAATGCACAGACCTTCTACAATTTTGGTTTGATCTTTCATACTACTCACCTGGATAAATATTAAAAGCATTAAAAACCCAAACCCCCAAATATAAAGAAAACTCAGGCTTAAAAAACAAGGAAGTTTTTTGACCATCTTAAAAGATATCCTCTTCATCTGGCATTTCTCCTGAAATCTATTGTCGTGTTCTGCCTACAGACAAACTTGAGTATCTTTTGGAATCCAGAAGTCCTGTTTGTTATTTTATTTGAAAACACTATTATGTGTTGTTATTTGGAGTGACTTGACTCAACAGGATATTACTAAAGAAAAAATGAATGATCTAAGAAATAATAAAACTCTGATAGTCCTCAGTGAAATATTGTGTGATACTATTAAATAATATAATCAATCAAGTAACAGAACTTCATAGGATGGCTAATAAATTCATGCAGCATTAATTTCTACTCTTTTGACTCTTTTCAAACTTCTTAAATGAATCTCTCTAATAATGGCTTGGAAATCACTGTCAAATTCCAGTCCACTTTATGTAAGTATGCAGGTATGTATAATATATGTGAAAGTACTTACCTGTCATTGAAAGTTGCTATGGTAATGTGGGTATGCTGCTGAAGATATCCTTTGCTTAAGCTTGTGGGGTTTACAAGTTTGATTTAATTATCTTTGAAGGCAGCTGACAAAGTATTCTGTGCTGCTTCAAATTCCAGTTTACATTCATTCCAAATTAACCTTTGTTCCCTGCTTCATAACCGTACTTTTTAATCGTTTAATTGCATGTAAAGTTGTGACATTTTTGACTTAGCATTCAACTCTGTTCTGAAATGCATTGTTGAGATTGGAGCTCAGGATGGGAATTCAGAAGTGCTTTTCTGTGCAGTATTGTTTGAAGTGCAGCTGCCTGCCCCCTGACAGGCACAGAAGTCACTGTCAACAAGATTTAAAGTTTCTGTCATGTTTACACAGCCACGTAAAGGAGGTTGAGAGGGGACTGTGATTTAGCCAAAATTAAGTAGCAACAGTTGCTGGCCCATAGCAGTGTGTATTGGTTATGATTAATGTTTGACATCTGCATCTTTCTGAGATATTTTAACCACTTGTCCGATGAAAAGTGCAGTACAGTATGTTTCTTAAAAGAGTGGGTGGAGGGATTTCAGTATACTGAGGTTTCTAGAGTTGAGAGTGAGCTGTAGAATTTGTGAGAGTACTTAATTCTGAGCCCTCAGTAGGATTTTCAAATACATCTGGGCAGCTGGGAATTTCATATTTTAGTGTAAAGGATCTCTTGTCTCTCTGTGTTTTCTGTTTTGATCCCATGGTAACTGGTGATGAGTACTACCAATATGGATATGTCAAAGAAAATTGTTCGCCTTTTCATATGAAAATTGCAAGTAAAATAGAGAACTGTTTCAGAAACTTAAACGTATTTCTCTGGGTATTCTTACTTCTGAAAGATACTGAAACATTAGGAACAAAGATTTGAAAATTTAAATACCATTTCTGACAAGTTAACATAGATTTTTAAAAAGGTCATGAATGAAAAAGACAGTATCATTCTGATCCTTCAGGAACTTTTTATCTTTAGTTCTACTCTTGAAAATATTTTGCTATTTTCTGAAATTTTGTGGGATTTCTTTGGAAACCTAGCCCTATCTTTGCCATTAATATGACAATTAAATTTATCTTGGTGCACTTGGTCAGTATGGCCAACTCATACATGAGAAGTTTAACAAAGATTTTTCAGTGAATATTGCTGACAAATATTAAAAATGTTGGTCATGTCCCTTCAAAGTAACTTTCCCAAGGCACCTCAAAAAAAGAGCTGCAGGTCTGAAGAGCTAAGATTCAAAGCTATGGCTGTGTACCTGGACTCCTTCACGGCCTGGAATAGTACCTTCACACAGAAACACAATGTGTGAGTCAGAGTAGCCCAGCAACGATATATGAGTCCTGAGGTAGCCCAGCATCACTTGTGTGCTCCACTGTGCTGTGTAGATGGATCTATTGCTAAAGAAACTAACTTACATTATACTTCTTTATTTCTCTTTTAAATGAGCAGACATTATAGTAATATTTTTATGGAACAAGTTTGATGGATGCTGTGGATGCTGTCCTTGTGTTAATTACTTAGAGAATAATATTAGGCGTGTGCATGCAAATGGATCAAAATGCTTAAAAAGTTATGGCAGTCTTTACCCAAAAAAAGAATTTGTAGGTTTACTGCATCAGGATTTCTGGAATGTAGTATACTGTATTGGTAAGGCACTGGTTTGTCAGGGAAGAAGGGAAAAACCCAACACCAGTCCAACCCTACCACAGCTCTTAAGTGCATCTTTCTCATTGAAACTAACAGTATAGAGGTAAAATAAGTAGACTGATTACATGAACATCAGACTGGCAATGTTTCCTTTCTAAAATCTCAACAGATATTAAGAGGAAGAAAGGAGCATACAAAGATAACACAAAGGTAAGACATACAGAATACCATTTTTAGCATCCTGTAATCTGCTTAACTTGCAGAAACAGGGAAGTTCTTATACAGGAAGTGGGTTTACCTTATAAGAAAGTGCAATTACCAAAGCCTTTGAAAGAAGTAATTGCTCTCTACTTATGCCAAAATCATCTTTTTAGAACTGCCTGAAGACTGTGAAGTTCAGAGTCTGTAGTGTAGAACCACAGGTTCACAGTTCAAACAAGGGTATCTCAGGCTGATCTTTATATAGAATGACTAATTTACCACTGCCAATTTCATCCTTTTAATGCATGTTAGCAAGTAACAGACATTCCTTGAAGTTGTTGCCAAAACCTTCCTTTGATACTATTTAAATCTTCCTCCTTCAGCAAAGCTATTAATAATAACAGAAAATTAGGACCTTCACCCTTCATTTTGTATCTGTGAGAAGGAGATAAATCTCACAATCTATTTTAGAGATTTCCTATGGAAACAAACACCACTGGATCTCCATGAGATGATGATGATGTTCTTTTGCCAAGATTTTTCACATATCTAAAAGTAGTACAGATTTTGGGTAGGAATCCAACCAGGTATGCTCTAGAAGGTTCACAGCACAATCTGTTCAGGTGGTGTTTCTTACACATGTCCAGTTTGAAATTATTAACAGAAGCAGTTGCTGGTTTTGGTTTTCTCAATGTCTTCAAGAAAATGCATAGGGCCATCAGAAAGCTAGCAGAGGCTTGACAGCCAGCATCATTCTGGTTTTTGTGTTCAAAATTTGTGACTTGCTTGTAGGCTGTTGCACCTTTTTAGATCCTCCATTATATCCCCTTGTCTCAGGAAAAGTACCCGTTTGACTTTCTCCAGAGGAGTTTGCTAAGCTACTTGTGTATTGCATGGAATAATTTAAAATCTGCTCCTTTCAAACACCAATGAAAGTCTTGGATCAGAGGGCAAACTGATTATCATAACTCATAATACAGTAGTGCTGGTATCTTACTTTCATGATATAAGCAGAATAAAATGAAGATATTTTTCATGTGATTTTGTGACCTCCCATTTTGTGGTGAACATGTATCTCTTTCAGTCATTAAGAAAAATATGTCTGGAAATCTCTGCATCCGTTCTGTAGAGGTAGTTCTGTGTAGCAAAGCCACAGCCCTGTGTGCTTAATTGGCCCTGTGATGCCTTCTGCTTTTGATCTTGTGTTTGAAACAGCTTCATGAGAGCTTTATATTACTGTTTTCTGCTTATAAGAGGATTATTTGCTAAGGACACACTTACAGCAGTAAAGTATGTTTGATGATTGCTGCCACATTTGCTAAAGGGAGATTGAACATACCTTGCTCCAGGAGCAAGAATACAGACGCATTTTACTGGGCTCTGACTTTGTCAGAAATGTATAAATGTCTTTTGTCTTTTCAGATAAAATACAGTTGCTCATATTACCAAGATTACCCAGCCCTGCCTTGAGTCACAGCCCTGTGTAGGTGGACATTAACCCTACTGACTGCCCTTTCAAAGCATAACCAGATATCGTGAGCTGTATCATTGCAAGTAACGGCCCCCCACAGCTCTGTATGCACCAGGCCACACATTTCAAACATCTTGCTTTGTTCCCCCATGTTTTCAGTATGCATTGAGATGGCTCTAAATCAAAGTGTATATATCTAAATCCCTCTCGTATTTGTTATTTGAACTAATTTGAAATTGAGGTCCAAATTTTAGAATTACTGATTTAAACTGAGATTTGGATCCTGAAGAGATATTGATCCAAAGTATTTATTTTGATATATATTTGCTATATCGAAGTATATCAAATTTGGATATAAGAAGAACTTGTCTTTCTGCCAGGACTCTGTTACTTTCTTGTGTATTTTCTCCTCTGGTGAAAACCTTGGACAAGTTTAATAGTAAGCCAGAAAATATTCTCTGTATGCATTCCATTGTTCTCATTTCAGTGGAGCATCTTGATGCATGCAGTTTTCTGGTGGATTCTTGAAGAATCCTCATAAATATTCTATTTTGGTCACCTTGTAAATTTGGAATTTACTTCTGTGTCTTCTAGGTGTCATAATCAGTTACCAGGTTAACCATCTGTAGTGACATCTTTGCCAGTGAGTAATACTTTAAGATTATATATTTGGAGTTGATGACCTTGCAGACAAGGCATCCTCAGGAGATGCATTCTGGCAAGGGGAAGATTTGTCTTCTTAACTGGTTTTGTGGTTTTGCTGCTGCTTTGTATACTTTGCTTAATACTGACTTATATTTCACTCTCCTGTATGTGATATGATACTGATGATAGAAAACCAAACATGTCTTTTGCTCTAGGTCATAAAAGGGTCTCTTTCAACTTTTTAGAAGATATAAGTTATTTACTATACCTATTTTCACAGTGAAATAACTGTAACCCATCTTTCATTTATGTGTCAATGAAGATGATACACGGTATTTACAATAGTATTAATGCCACTTTGCTTGCAGTTTTGGGTTTTTTCTGCAATATGATTTGTGCAAATGGGATATATTAAGGGAGATGTGATCTGAAGGTATGTTGGTTGCATATTGATGCTATACAAAGAGTTAAAAATTAAATTAAAAACCTCTTTCACCATTATTGTTCATGAACTTGTGCCAAAGACAAAAAATTCATCTTATGCAGAAGAGTTAGTAGGGTTAGAGGATGCACAAACGGGTAAAATGTGAAAACTGATAAAATGGTTGTGAACCAGACATGTGTCTTGGGATACAGACATCAGGGAGCAGCGTTAAGCACTTCATCATTCCTACCCTCCAGTGTCTGATGTTTCTGATTTCTTCTTTATTGATTTCAACTAAAGAAAATATAGAAGAGTATAGAGGTGACCCATTTTTGTTGACAGATACATGTGTTAGTCTTGTACTCCCAGCAAACAGTTTAGACATCAGGGATAACTCTTAGGTAAGAGATACACACAATATCCTGTGATTTCTAAACCTAATGAATCAGCAGGCAGAAGGTGAAGACACAGACTGCTTTCATAGTTTCAATCATTTATTTGTTATTTGACAGAAAATTTAGCAGGACATTGGGAATGGTAAAAAAACCACACACAAACAAACAAACAAACACATACACAAACAAACAAACAAACAGCAACCAAAAGCAACACAGAATCCCAACCAACTTATCAACCAACCAAAAAAAAAACCACAACCCCCCACTCTAAATTACTAGAATTATTAAACTTTCATTGCACTGGGAGCATACTCTGTACTGTTCACAAAACGAGTGACAAACTACCCCTCTTCTAACTCATGTGATTTCATAAATTTGAAGTAACTGATGTTCTGCACATTATTCTTTTATAAAAATTAAAATTCAGCACAAAATGTTTATATCTGGATGTGCTGATCCATTGTATCTACCTTTCCTTGGGTTGGATGTTTCCAGGGCTGTGGTGAATTTCAGCCAAGGACACTAGTAAAGGGGTTTTGGTCACATTATATCTAGTATTACTTCTTTTCAGGCTGTGGTCAAAATATGGCAGTCATTTGGAGTCTGTGTTTAATATTGTCCGTCCATAATCCTTACATTTGTCTCACATGGTGAAAAAGAATGCCAAAATAGTGAAGTAAAAATATAGCACCTGAAACAGTGAAGAACTCTTGCACAGCAATGCTAGTATTGTTCATTTTGATGCATAAAACAGTTGTGCCTTACTTCCACATGGCTTCCATTGTTTATTTAGAGAAGCCGTCTTTTCAGTTAAGTTACAGCTTTGGAAATGCATGAAATCCCCTTTCTGTTATGCTCAGCTCACCAACACCTCTTCAATTAAGGCTAATAAGCAAACAGCTACAAAATTTAGTCTTCTACTTACCATAAACTGTTTTTTTAAAAAAAGTTCCTTGACATGTACTACTTATCAGAACATTTGGTGTATTTTTTCCTGATATAATTTTTTTTTTATACACAGAAAATAGGTTTTCTATTCATGTAGCATTGTTTCATTTAAGTGTATATTGGCCTTTGCCTTGATATGTCAAAGTAAACCATAATCTGGCAATTAATTCATGATCTATAAAACCCTGTATATTCCAGTCCTTATGAATTCTCTTACTCATTTCTATTAAGTCTAGAAGGAAAAATTACTACATGCGAGACCTAAATCTAGATATAATTACCTATTTGCTAATTAAAGGGGAAAAGACCACTAGAAAATGTTGTCTTTATTTTTTTTTTTTTTTGTGATTACAAGCATAATGTCAGTCTGGATGTTCTAAAGCAGTTACAAACAAAAAAAATGTGTGAAAGATTGGGAATGCAAAGTTACCCACATAAGCTTAACCGGGATCCTGCTCCCTTGTGATTTTTTGACTGAGATGGTTGTCGTGGTTTTCTTGTGAGTTAATGCTTTTCAGTAAAAAAGGGTTATGGGTATTTTTTATTTTTTTTAATAAGACTAAATTTTTTCATGGTATTCTTCTCAAACTAAAACCAAGAAAAGTTCAGATTTGTTATGTATAAATCGATCCTGTAATAATCTTTATTTAATGGGGATAAGGTATCTACTTACATTATACAAAAAAAGGCCAGAAGCCCACATTAAAATAGTGAATAAAGATGTAGGTTAAAATTATATCTACTATAAGTCTTTAAATGGCGCTGCCAGAAGCCGAAGACCTCCTGCTGCTTTGAGGTGCAGCACGTGGGTGCAGGGTAATGGCAGAATATTTTTAAATAAGACATTAGTCTTCAGTTAACATTAGTGAACCAATTAACCAATTAAAATCCCAGGAAAAACTACATGGAGCTAAAGGGAAAATCTTACAGGACCTGAAAAAAGCTCTTAGCTTTCAAAGCAGGGGTGAAAGGTCATTTATACCATTCAGTCCCACATATGCTTAGCAAAAGATTATATTTGTCCTCACTGTCTCAATTTCTGCTGGCAAAATCTCATTTAGAAACCTAACTAGGCTGTAGATCATAAGGAAATAACCCCAGGAAAACTGTTTGAAGAAATATTAGTTATTTGTGGACTGTGGATAATCTAGAGGCCCTGATGATTAGGAATGAGAATGGTGTGTCAGAACCTTTATATCACACTCTTACCCTAAAACCCTAGTGCTTTATTTTTTCTCCAATATATGATTGTATCTCTTTAGCCAGAACAGCAGAACACCTTTCCTTGGGAACTTCAATTGCTACTAGGATTCTCTTTGCAAAGAAAGCACTAGTTTAGACATCTATACTTAATCTGGTTTTGAGATTTTTCACAACAAAATTGGATTAAGTGATTAACAATTAGAGCAGCCTTAAAATAATTTGAATAATTATTATTTGTGTTCTTGTAGCTCAATTAGATCTGTGAGCACAGATGTAAATACTTGACCCCTTTGGCTCAAGTATTCATAATAAGTAGTAATACTTGCAAGGAGAATAACATTTAGAAGTGACTGGCTGTTAAATGTCCATGTGAGGATATATTTAGGGACCACGTGTTTCCTAAAAAACATTAACACTCCAGAAAAGGGATCTAAATTAAGAGAGGAGCAAAAATTACCTTGTGTGTTTAGTTGGGCTTTCAACTAATAAGTCTTCACCTTAGAAACCTGGAGGTTTATGACAAAATTCTAAATTACTTCAGTGAAGCTGCAAATTAGCTCTTTGTTCTTAATATCTTGTGTGTTACTTGCCTGGCTTATTCTTCATTTTCCTGGGGTTTGTTTATTGTTTTTTCACATGTAGTAATTCACTATGAACACTTCCTGTCTCTTTTCTCATGGGTGTCTTTTCATTCTCACCTTTTTTCTCCTAGACATCATAGCTGCTCTGAATATATTTCTGTATTCTACAAATATAAGCGTACATTGTCCATTTGTAGGTTATGACACCTAGTTCAATTATAAGAGAATAAAATTTGTAGGAATTAAATCTGTGAAAGAACATACATCCATTCATACTTTGTGGAGTACTCACCAGTTTCTTATAAAGGGTATAAGATTTTGGAGATTTAAGGACAGAATTGTACCGAAAAATGTTGCTTCTGTTGGCTGCAGATCATTATGTCAAAAATCAGGTGAATAATGTTAAATATTTTACAACTTCAATAGCACAAAGAAATAGTAATTTATCATTTTTTTAGCACATTTTTCTGTAGCTGCCTTTCTCAGTGAAACTGTATTTCGTATGCAAAACCCATATCACCTTGACAAAATCACAGTGCAGCTCAAAACATTCTGTAAGAAAGAGATGCTTATCAAGATATTTGTTGTTTAGGGCATTTTTATGGAGTTAAATATTTGAAAATGTTTCAAGTTTTAAAGAGCTAGATGGAAACTACAGAACTGACATTGAGGAACTCACCGTGGTCTAGTCCAATTGCATGTTATACTTTCAGCAGCCTTGCAAATAAGCTAAAATTAAAGACTGTAGAGAATAGTTGATCACTTTCTGGTGATCATTTGCATTAAAGAGTTAGCTTCTAAATATTTCCGATCAAGCTGTTTCTCATAATTGGAGCATGCAAAGCATAAGATGCCTCTTACCCAGTAGAGTCATAATGGCAATATCCTTGCCATGGCTTTTGAAAACTCTACTTAGTGAATACAATATTCCAATTCTTTTCATGCCACAGAAATTACCACTTTTCTTTTCTTTTTTCAGTGGTAATTTCTGGAATTAATAAGATTGCTGGCCTTTGAATGATGTCAGCATTCTGCTGGAAAATAAACATGTATTCCCTTGATAAGTGACAATTAGTAATGCATCTTTGTGTTTGCATACTTTTTCCTGTATTTTGCATACATTTGTAATTTTATCTTTGAAGTCTGAGGAATATTGCTCATTATATTTTGGTGCCAATATGGATTGAAGAAATTTCAGTATGAACAATCTTATAATTTGGCAGACAGTGACTGATGGACAATGAACAGAAAAATGTCTTGATTTTTTTTATGAAAGAGTTGTGAATAATTTAATCTAGAAGCTGTCAAATTATCACTTATGAAAGTATTAAATGTCTTTTTCTCTCTTTTTGCTTTCCATGCACTGCTCCATATCCATCTACTAGATTTTAGCATAGGCTTAGCTATTATGGCTTGAAAGTATAAACAAAAATTTTGGAAGTGAGTGGTCACCATTGTCACTGCTGTTTCCCCTTACAGGCACTTTAAGAACTCCTGTGTGGTGTGATTTATTTGTGCAGCTGATATTGGGCTCCCCAGGTATCATATTTTACGCTTATCCTTGGGGTTTTTTTACCCAAATTTGAGCAAACCTTTACTTTGCAAATATAATTTGGAACTCTACGATATATTTACAGTTCCTCCCAGCTGATTAGAAAGTAATCT
The DNA here is from genome assembly GCA_024733675.1 of Psilopsiagon aymara. Lineage (NCBI taxonomy): Eukaryota > Metazoa > Chordata > Aves > Psittaciformes > Psittacidae > Psilopsiagon > Psilopsiagon aymara. The sequence continues at coordinate 10,057 of JANRGW010043385.1, read as the reverse complement.
ACATGATTAGAAAGTAATTAGAGTTATTAATGAGAATTATGAACAAATCCAACCTAAGAGGGTTTCTGCCAGGTAAGACTGCTTTGCTTTTGCTTAATAAACTATGGAAAACTAGTTTTGAGCTATGGTTATTCAGCCAGTTTTTGCATGTGTTTTTCTGCTGCTTTACCTGTGTTGGTCAAGTGCTGACGAGAATGTCAAGTGAGTTGCTGTCAATATGTAAGAGGGTTTACTTCATGTCTCTTAAACACAGAAGATCCACTAACCTGTTGGAAAAGGAAATGAAATCGGTTCGACTTTTTTGGTGTTGAAAGATCTATACACTCTGCAATTTTTCTGTACTATCTTGTAGATGGATACAAGTAGGTGGATAATTTATTGCAGAAATTTGTGGGGAACAGAAGTTAACTGCCTGGCCTGCGTTTTTTTCCTTTATTTTCTCTCTTTCTCACTTGCTCTTTTTTTTACCACAGGCACTCTGTTCTCTCATTTTCCATCTTCTGGCAACATTGCGAGTCCTTAGAGATAACTAAAGAACTCGGAAATCACTTTGACCAATTCTTTAAGTATGCTATAATAAAACAGCATGTTCCAATAATCTGGAAACAAGCTTTTCAGGCAGCTTCCTACACTGCTTACTTTTAAAGATGCTCACCATAATTCAAATTTCATTTCAGCTAACTTTTTAGTATTTAACATTCAGAAAAGCCATAGTTTTTTCCATATTATGAAAGTTTCAAGCATTCCTTAGTAGATTTAGGTTTATAGCTACATTTCTATGAACATTAAAATTACCCATAAGAAGAAAGTGATAAGAAGGAAAACATAAGTCTTTGCTCAAAAAGTTAGGAGAAAATGAGACTCAGTAGTCAGCATTGCATTTTATATGGCTGCATGGAATTATTTAAAATAGGCAAATTTATACTCTAGCTTCTTTATTGATTATTGCTTTTATTTAGTATTTAAGCAGCATCTTGGTAATCATAAGGTTTATTTGACCATTTAAGCATACCTCGACATCTGCAGGACATTTTACTGAAAAGCATCATTGATGCAACTGTTTCTTCCAGGTGTAAAATATAGGGAAGGGGGAAATGATTAGTCACAGTGACAGAGTGAACATTTGGGAATCACTTTTCTGTGCATGTCATTTAAAAAAATCAATCAGTTGAATATATAGAGGCCAATAGTATTTACTATAAAAGAACAAGGGAAGATAAAACAGCCGCACTTAGGTTTTGTGATCCAGCCCTCTTGTGTGATGAAACTCCCAAGGGCTGTATAAAGGTCACCTTTGCTGTTTGGTGCTTGTTCTTTTCAAAGTCCTAGTGCACATCCATGCCTCATGTAGAATGGCAGTCAGAAGGCTGACTTTTAAATTCAGAAAATTATCTTCATAAATTGTATTCAAAAAATGAGATTATTCCTTGCTTTCTTTACCAGCCTGACTTTCGCATCTCAAAACTGTGTTTATTGTTCTTCACTTTGGATGACTTTAAGAATGTAATTTTCTTGTTCAGTGTTGATGTATAACTTAACACATAGGTGAATTGGAAAAAATGTAACTCTAAATCTATTAACTCTTCATCCTGCACTGTATATGGGAGATTATGATTTGGTAGTTCCTCCCCATAGGACAGGCTACTAGATAGTGTGATACATCTGTGTCTAGTGTTATGCTTAAGTGAAACAGGCATAATAAAAGTTGGGGAGATTAAATATACAGTTGTTTCTATGTATTGTCCAGTGCTTCCAATGTGCCCAGTTGGCCATATGCTTACCTGCTTACTCAGAAAAATGTGAGACCTGTATGTGTGACTCAGACACATTATCTTCAGCCATGCAAATCTGCACACACAGTTGCATGTAAATTGATGTGATGGATAGTTTTAGCAGGCTGTGATGGAAGATTCCTTTAAGGCTACTAATACTGACTAGTGCTACAAACAAATTCTGCTAATGTTTTAGATTAATATGTTATTGACAACACCTATTGCTGTTGCTTTCTTTTTTTTTAGGAAATTTCTTGGTTTGATGCCAGAACACAGGCACAGATGCCTGCATTGTCATGTGTAATGAAACAGCATAACATGGTAAAGTGAGAAAATGCTAGTGCACATGATAAGAATAGAATATGGCAAAATAGAATCAGTAAAAATGTTTTTCAATCCATTATATGCTGGAGGTTGTTTCTGACCAGTAGTAATCATGTGTTTTCATAATATTTTTTTTAAACATTTTTCTAGATCTTGGTGCTCTTTGACAAGATCTTTTTTCTCTGTGGAAGAATAAAATGGATAAATGCTATGGTGCAATGTCCTGAGGAGCTTTATTGATATTCTGACTGTATACACTCTAGCTTCAAATACATGTTCATAACTACTACAGATGCTGTAGTAATAGGCCCAAGTTAATTAGCAAATCTTATTTCTCTATCAGACTTAACCTGTATATGATTTGCTTACACTGTAAATCCCATTTTCATCTCTCTTCAGAATGTTAATGTAATGGGGTTTGGGTCGTTGTTTTTTCCCTCTCCTGCACTGACTTTGCTATAGCAGTGTGGGAAGAAAACTCTTCCAGGCTCTTCTTCATCCCAAGTGATGAGATAAACTACAAATGGATTCCAAAGGTATCATTTCTCATTAAGTGTTCTGCGCTGCTGTGAGTTCTGATCTATACTGATAACTCCTGTTTGTGTGTATGATAAGAACTGAAGTATATAGTTAGGAAAAGACAGGCTGGGAAAGGAAGAGCTTAGTGTCAATTACTGAAGCTCAGGTGACTATTAACTTCTTTAGCTGTAGCGATTTTAATGTGTCTGTACTGCTATTTGGTGTAGAGTTTTCTTAGAAAATTCATTCAGCTTTGGATACTTTCTCATTTTTTCATATGTAACTATTTTCATACTTCTAAGCTTGAGTACTTATGTAGCTTCCAGCTAGGTCTTTTTATTACAGGTATGCTGTGTTTGTTAAGAAAAAATCGTCCAATTGTATAAACACTTTAGCATCTATGCATGTTGAGGTTATTTTTGTGAGAGGTTTTTTTCTTACCTTCCATAAGAGTTTAAATACAAATAATGAGACCTGCGTTTTGCATCTGACTTCCATGTTTTTGCTAAGCAAAGGAAACCTTAGTTGTGACTGAGTAAGCATTGAATGACAGCCCTATCATGTGACAGGGTATTAAACTTCATAATCCTGAACAGGTGAAATGACTAAAGGCAAGCAAAAGAGCCCATTTATTTCACACAGCATGCTAGAAGGTCTGCTATAGAATCTGAAAATGCAGTCATTATTTTATCTGATTATCTCCTACTTTCTGGCACATTGTGTGCACTAATAATAGACTATATAAAAAAATAAGAAGAGATTTTTAATAAATGTTAAGCCATCTTGCAAACAGAATACATTTGTAGTCTGCAGGGGTTCTTGTGGCACGCTGTGTCTCTCTACTTCCCAGGGTAGGTTATTTCTCATTGTCAGGCAAATGAGTTGGTAGGGCTTCCCCTCTTCCTGTTTACAAATTCCACTCTATTTTGTCATGTTCATGAAAGTATGAATTTTAGCCTATTTAAAGTTAAGCATTGTTTCTTCCAAAGAAAAAATTACATCTCACTTCTATGTGATTATTTCTTTCTGTTGCAGTGATATAAAAAAAATGTCTCATTTCATTTCTTCCTACTGAATGGTGGTTCAATGTGAAATTTTCCTCACTGAGGGTACTCACAGGAATATAGAGTATTACTGCTATTGGCAAGACAAAATCTCAGTAAAGGCACACCTCTTAGGTGTTTTCATAGGTGTGTGTTCTAAGAAACAAGTTGTTTCATAACAAAAATAAAGCACAACAAAGGAGTTTTGCAGAGTTAAAGAAACGATAGCAAAATGTGTTGTTTTTCTTAATCTGTTTCAACAAATGCACACTTAATGATATTTTTGTCTTAATTTGCTGTAGTTTGATATAGACTTAGGAACACTTTAGGTTTGTAAAATAATAGGTAGGCAATTAGCATATACATTTTTCTAAGCATTCTCCAGAATACCTGAACTTTGAAATATAGCCATTTTTTTATCTAGTAATGGCTTTTTTAGCATCTTGATCTTCCACACTCCTGTCAGTCATGACAAATGTTAGTTACTTGTTTGTTTAATTTTGTCCTGGTTTTGTCTGTACAGTAGAGAACTAGCTATAGAGAACTATTTTAAGAGGAAATACTACATTATGCCATATTTCATTTACACCGCTCCCGTGGCATAATATTGTTCCTTTATGCTCCATTGTTGTTAGTCTGCTAACTTGGATGAAATACCAGATAATAATCATAACAGCTTCCTGTAAAAAGTCTACAAACCTTGAAGTCCCCATTGTGTATTACTTGAAGAAATAATTTTAATATTTGTGTGTCTCTCAACTTGCATAAGCAATATCCCATTACTGGATTCCCACAGGTAAGGACCGCCCCCAGCTTCCAATTATTTTGTCCTATTTGGCACACATAGGTTTTGCTGCAGGAGCTTGTCAAACATATGAAATAATGGAAATTGGTTTTTGGCCTTGTTTCCAAAATTTTCCTCTAGATCCTGGCTTACTGCTTCTGACTTTCTCAGACAGAGGGTGTCTGAGTCCTGACCCTGTGGATTCCCCTGTTTGAATAAAAGTAAGACAAGTAGAAGTCTTTGCTATCTATGTGACATGAAAGGATATGTTTCTATTAGCATTTTCACTTGGAAGTGATATAAAATTCAAATGCTTTAGATTTAATGAACATCCTTGCTTAAAATACTTATAATTTGCTGACATGTGGGTCTTTGCTGTCTACACTGCTTTGGGCTGCTGCTGCCATTTAATTTGTAGATCTTCTTAACAGTTGCCTCTCTTTTGTTGTAATAAAAGAATTTTTATATTCTTTGGAAGGAACTGATATTGTTAGTTTTATCCCCTCTGCTTTTAGATAAATGGTTTCTACTTAGTCATTCAATTTCTTTTTGAGACTTTCATTCAAATGAGACTTTTGAGAAATTCCTGATAGCTTTCTCAAGTAGTATTTTTCATTAATGTGAATAGAATAAAATAAAGAAGAACTCCCACCATTTTATTTTCTAGGGGAGTAGTTTCCACTGCAGGATAATTTGATTGTTATGCAAGAGAAAACCTGAGCAGGAGAACTCCAGAATCCTGCACATTCAAGAGCATTATGGACTTAGAACCGTGATGGCTCCCCATAGTCTAATATCAGTGGTCTGAACCTGAGAGTGCTAGCTGACAATCAAATGTGAGAGACTGCTAGGCCGCTCTGTTAGGACACATTGATTGACTGGATAGAACACCACTAGGTTGCCTTCAAATGCTACTCAAGCTTAGAAATAATAAACTGAAGCATTTTAGAAAGGGTTTCTAATCTTCTAACAAAATGCACACTACAGGCTTTGCAAATCATATTCCACTGAGATTGCACATTAAGCTATATTTAAAATACTGATCAAATAGCCATTTTTTAAGTAAAATGAGCTGTCATAATTTAAGCATCTGATCAGGTACCAATTATGTGTGTTCAATTTGATAATGATACACTGTACATACAGTATGTCTAGAAGTTGTATTAAAAAAACTTAGTTGAGTTCATAATAAAGTGGTGACATTAAATAAGTTTACCTTGTTATAATTATATAATTGGCATTTATTCAGAAACATGATTCTCTGAGATAGCATGAATGTTTTCGTTATCACCAGTTAGAGACTTCATTTTTTTCATCAGACCAATTTAAAATGCTAAATTGAAGTACAGGTGTTAGAATTTGCTTCTAAATCAGCCTGCAGTTTAATACTTTTGTATTTTAAATATTTCTGAACTTAACTCTTGTCTTGAACCTTGGTTTGAAAACCTGTTGCCCTCTGAAGTTATACGTCAGCAGAACTAGACAAGCTTATTCATGCAATTAGGATCAACTAATCTGAAGCGACTTTATTTGCAGTGCTGTAATTCTCATATTATTTCAGGTTGTTTTGACTATGAATTGATTTACTGTCATGCATACTCTGACAGCACCTGTTTTTCAATTTGCCATTTCAGGAATTGGCTAAAGACTCCTCAGGCCCTTAAAAACCTCATTGGCAGAATTTTAATTTAAATGTTAGTAGGCAGCAGAAAATTAGTAGTAAATGCCTCCTGATGGCCATACAAAAGACAATGAAAATTAACACTTTACAATGGACTAAGAAAAGTTGCCTGATAAATTTGCTATTATTCCAGTCAAAGGATCTTTATACTGCTGTCTATTTACCCTTTGAGCTTTGAAGTAAATAATCATTTACCCTTGGAGACATCCTTGACAAACACAAAACACTTTATAACACTACAGAATGAAATATATCAGGAAGTTATAGATGATTAGCTGTGCTTCTTATTGCTGGAAAAGGAAAGACAATGGTGTAGTTTTCTCTGGTGTGGTAAGTTTTTGAAACACTGGTATTATTTTAGACAGAAGGAGCAATACACTCACAAGAAACCTATTGAGTGACTTTAGATAAACCATGAGTTGGTCTTGGTGAACCCAGTGTTAACCCTATCAGCATCAGCAGAAAATTCTGAGAGTCCTAAATTCATTAATGATATGTTCCCTGTAGAGAAAGGTGACAGAGAAGACAAATCAGATGTAGGCAAACCTGAAAGACTGTCAGCCTGACCTGCACTGGGGTTGCTGCTGTTAGCAGAAACATGAGGCAGGGGACTTCTGTTCCGGTTTTGCCTTGTTTAGACTCAGCCTGCATTTTGCATTTTAGGAGGCATGGGCAGAAAGTTGCACATGCCCTGGTCATTGCAACTTGTGGTGAGGAGCACTGCAAAAACAGCAAAACATGGGGTGAGTGCACTAGGGGAGAGAGAAATTAAACCCAAGGCAAAGCTATCTACTTGCTAGGATCAATTATCCTTAGATAACGTGCATATGTTACACTTGCCTGTTTTATTTGAGATAAAAGTTATCTGCTTTTCCTGGGTTTCTGCAATGCTTGTCATAACATATCCACATTCTGGGTTAGCCCTCAGGCAAGACCATAAAAAATTATATAATCAAAGAATAGCCGTGGAAGTGCACGCCACTGGTTTTGTTTCCAGGCATAAAGCACACAAATTGCTATACCTTAGAAAAAAATAAATTTCTTCTGTGAATATGAGATACCTGTATTTCTAAATAATAACAAAAAAATCAAAATACCTATCAGATACCTTTGAGGTTCAGTGCTTCATCAGTAGATATCTCTAGCATTATTGATCTTGTTCCTCTGCTGACCTTTTTCTTCCCTGGTTATTAAAGGAAAATCTAGGAGTGAAATTCCCATGGTGGCAGCTGATGCATTTATTTATACCCAGTTGAAATCAAGTAGAATTAAGCTGAAAAGGTGGTTAATTTTCTTGTGTTCATTTTGAACAGTATGCTTTTGTTGCATCTTGCTGCATGTTTGCATGAGTCTGGCCGAGATTAGTCTTCCTGCTACTAACTTCTGTTAGCAATTTTCTGCTAACCTGTATTCAAGATGATGTTAATAAACCATCTTGCAACCCACTGAAGTTCAGTGGAAGTATAAAACAGATTGCAAATGATGTCATTTAGGAAGAACTTTCCCTAGGTGCACTGCAGGTAGGGTGGCATCTCTGTGTCTTCTTAAGAACAGGAGTCATTCTCTGAAACAGATCAGGATCCCAAACTATTTTATTAGTGGTGACATTTGTTGGTGAGATAGAGATCCTTTTTCTAAGGAAATTGGTTAGGCAAATCTGTTGCATTAACCATATTATGATATTTTGACAATGTATTCCTTGAGGAGTCCTAGGTACCTTGTGTTTGGAGAATTCAAATTCATCCTGTGTACCAGCGTTATGCGCCTTTCACCATTTCTGTAAGAAACATCTGAGCTTGGCCAGGTTTTGAATGTTTAAAAATGTCACAATGTACTCACAAGACCAGGAAGAATAATCAGACTTTAAAATTTAGTACAGTAAATATTCTTTGCATTGGGCATGTTGCAACACTGAGCAGGACATTCCTTGCCATTTGACCTCTTAACTGTTGCCAGTCGTCTGAGATGTGAGCTCCCAGACATCAGGGATTTATTTTCCTCAGTATCACATGATGATGATGCCAGCTTCCAGATAGCAGAAGAAGAAATCATATTGATGCATTTGCTGAGGAGACAGGGTCTGCTTTCTGGGAGGAGGAGAGCTGTAGGAGAGACTGGGATTACATTTGCCCAGGAGGGCAGATTCCTTTACTGTCCTGGAGAGGCAGACCAGAGCTGGGAATGGGGAGGTGGGGGGATGGAAAAGAGGAAGTCTGTGAGTCAGCAGTGAAGGGGAAACAGAGTGGATGTCACCACAGACAGGTTTGATTTGGTTTTCTTACTGAAAAATTATTCATAGTGTGACTTTGCAAGGAAGGTTTTCATTCCCAGCCTTAATGTTTGCAATTTCTGACAGTTTAGCACTGTAACCTTAATAATAATCTTTAATTGCAAATCAGTATGCCAATACATATATGGATTATATGTATAAATTTCTATAATTAATATTGTAAAGCAAATTAACTGATACACAGTATGTTGCTCTCTGGAAAGATAATTTATATATGTATTGATTCTCTTACAGAGTCCCTCTCTGGAGATTAAACCCAAGGGTTTAAGATATTAATTAATTAAAGTATTAGACTCCATCTTTTAAATTGGAGGGTAACTTGGTACCTGTCTCCTAATCCTGTCAAGGTTTAGGTATTATTTTTATTAAAGTCTGTCATTTAGAAATAATTTCTGTGTAGAGAGTTGCTGTGTCAGTGCTGTGTTTTGAGACCTGGTGCATCCAGAGCAGATGCGTCTCAATAGACACCATCTCATTTCCTCTTCTTTCAGGAGGACTTCTGAGAAAAAACAACATAGTTTGACTGATGTTGTTCAATTAATGGAACTGCAGTACCAGCATAAGGTGATTTTCAAGCCTGCCTGTGGAAGTATTGTGGTGAAGTCACTGGGTGAAATTATGGCTGTATTGAGGTCAATAAGAATTCTAGCATTCACTTCAACAGGAACTGAATTTCACTCAGCAGGTAAACTGCCAGGGCCAGGAGCTTTGAGCTTTTTCTGCTGAGGACAGAAGAAAGCAGGTAGCTTTTGCTTATTGGGAGGAGCTAGGAATAAGACAAAACATTCATAGGCTGTGCCCAGTCATATGTTACCATCCACCGTGAGCCGGAAGGCTATTGCGTTTTGAAGCACATTTGAATCTATGGGTTTATCATCTTAGGAAATAATTTGAATACAGAAATTTTGGAGCTGGATTCTTGTGCAATAAATTTGTCTTGTCTACAGTTTCCCATATGAAATTTGATTCTACTGGTGTTTGTGATTCAGATTCATATTTGCAAGATAGAGGTACTAATAGTCATCTGTCAAAGGTGTTATAGCCTTAAGCTAGTTGAGGAAAAATGCAGTGCATGGAAGAAACTACGAGATAACACACAAATGACATTCTTTCAGGCGCATCTGTAGTAATGAACTTAATTGTGGTCTTAAATATAACTAACTTGCATCTGCTTGTGAACTTAAATAATGGAAATTTAGTCTGCCTTAGAAGTTAGGGAGTTTCTAAATTGCTTTACTACTTACTTTCCCTTAAAATATATGCTTCAAGAGATTGAGGTAAAATTATTTTAGATTAAATACCCAAATAAATTCAATAATGTAGCACACATGGGTACACAATGGATGCTGGTTTTGTTCTGATATTGCCACAGAAAAATAAGGAGTCTCTTGACCTCGTGCTCACCAACAGGGAAGAGCTGGTTGGAAATGTGACGTTCCAGGGCAGTCTTGATTGCAGTGATCATGAGATGATTGAATTCGAGATCCTCAGGACAGTGAGAAGAGCATACAGCAAGCTCACTACCCTGGACTTCAAGAGAGCAGACTTTGGGCTCTTCAGGAACCTTCTCAGTAAGGTTCCATGGGATATAGCCCAAGAGGGCAGGGGGGCCCAAGACTCTTGATTGATATTCAAAGATCACCT
>JANRGW010043384.1:0-13985 GCA_024733675.1 Psilopsiagon aymara | reverse complement strand
AGATTGGATATGAGGAAGAAATTCTTTACTGTAAGGGTGGTGAGGCACTGGAATGGGTTGCCCAGGGATGTTGTGAACGCTCCATCGCTGGCGATGTTCAAGCCAGGTTGGACACAGCCTTGGGTGATATGGTTTAGTGTAAGGTGTCCCTGCCCATGGCAGGGGGGGTGGAACTAGATGATCTTCAGGTCCTTTCCAACCCTAACTATTCTATGATTCTACTTATCACACTGATGAGACTACAGCACTGTTTTCTTTACCCCTGGATTTCTGGTTCTTTCTTCAAGCATTGTCATTTTGTATCCAAAGTAAAACTTCATGAGAAACATATGCATCTTAGGATAGTCAGAATCAAAAATGCAGCAAAGTAAGTATTTTTTTTCCTGTCCTGGTTTCCTCTGTGATAGAGTTAATTCTGTTCCTAGTAACTGGCACAGTTCTGTGTTTTGGCTTCAGTCTGAGAGCAATGACAATAACATACTGAAGTCTTACTTGTTGTTCCTACCCTGATCAAGGACTTTTCAGTCTTTCATGCTCTGCCAGTGAGGAGGTGCACCCGAAGCCGGGAGGAAGCAGAGACAGGACATATGACTCAAACTAGTCAAAGGGGTATTCCATATCACAGTATGGCATGGGGGGAATTACCTGGAAGGCCCAGATCACTGCCCAGGTCAGGCTGGGTATCAATCAGTGGGTCGTGAGCAATTGCATTGTGCATCACTGCTGTTTTTTTGAGTTGTTTTCCCTTTCCGTTTTAGTTTTATATCTCTCTCCCTGTTATTTCCCCTATCATTATTACTATTATTTCGCAATTTATTTCAATTATTAAGTTGTTCTTACCTCAACCATAGGTTTTACATTCTTTGGATTCTCCTCCCCATCCTGCCCAAGAAGGGACAAAGGAAGGTGGTGTGAGAGAGCGTCTGCACGGTACTTGCCTGCCAGCTGTGGTTAAACCATGACATTTCCCCAGATAACACTTTATAAAGCTAAATTATATTCATTTTGGAGTGAAAGCCCAAAACCTCATATGGACTTCACACCTGGCATTTTGAATCCTTCTAAAAAAACTTCTATTCATTGAGATATTATTCCAATCGTCTTACCCCTAAATATATTCAAAGAACAAGACATCAAATAATAAAATAAAGAGCAAACCAGGAAAAAAAGCTCTTTAAAGATGAAATACACTAATAACAAAGGAAAAATTGTTGGTTTCTATTCATTTTCCACTGATAAGTATTGCCCGGTGAAACACTCTTCTAGTCAACTATTGTTTGAACAAAAGTAGCAGAGTTTAAGCAAAAATCATAACCATAAATAGTTTGTACTGGAAGATCATGGAGTTCCAACACCCTGCAATGGCAGGGGTGGAGGAAGGTTGGACAACACTGGATTCAGTCAACAGTGGTTTAGCTGTTAATACAACCAAACAACACATCAAGTCTAAACTTCAGTTGCTTGTACTGATCTAAATCTATATTCCTTCAAAGAAAGATAGCTCCATTGGTTTAGCTGTCACTAAGAAACACATAGCAGAAATTCCACACACATAAAGATACACAGTTTTCTGTGCCTGATTTAATTTCAGCAAGGCAACTGTAAAGTAGGGAATAACAGGAACATTCTGAACATTTCTGGAAGGAGAACATAATATGAAAATAGTAATCATGTCATCCACTATAGGAAACTAGCATTACATAATGTAAGATGACTGATTAAGTCATGCAAAGAAGATGAAAATACCTGTACTGAGCCACCACGTCTGTCAGCGCCTAGATGAGCCCTCAAATGATCTGGATTGGCTTGCTGTGAGTCCCAAGCTGCCCTATGGTCTGCTGACTATCATTTTCAATGCATGAGGAATATATGCAAAAGAAAAAGAAATAAAAATTCCAAAAATTAACAAAGATATATGTATTATCTTTAGAAAGCACAGAAGCACTATAATTTCTCTATACGCTGTACATCAAGATTTTATAAATACTTATCTCTGCCTACACATTAATTTTCACACAGCAGTAAAGTAGCTGAAACTAAGAAACGAAGTCCAACACAGCTCTGTTACTCAGCTTAGACAAATGGACACAGATCTAAATTCATAATGCTTTTACCAACTTGGTTGTTATCCTGGCTAAAAAAAAAATTAAAACAAAAATGAAAGTGAAAACATTTTACATGCATGTTAGCACCCCAAGAGATGATAAAGCATACGGGGAAGAGACAGTGATTAAAATTGAAAGAAGTATCAGAATGCTGCATCATAGCACCAAACAAGCAACCTTTTAGGACATTTTAAGGTCTAGAGATGTAGCAATACACTAGTAAGGTTCTACTTAAACCAAAGAAAAGACAAAGAGTCAATTTTATTTTGGAGTTTTAACAAAAGCAACAATATAGCACAAATCATTAGGCAAAAGACAAAGCCATGCTGATAATCTTATATGAGTACTTTACCTGATTTTTTAATCGTCGCATTTTATCTCTCTGCTGATATGCATCTCTGTTTGAAGACAGTGCAGGGTCTGAATGTATTGAACCCACTGGAGTAGGCTACAAATATAAATAATATTTAGCACAAGGTAATTCTAAATCTTACCAAAAGTTACTGGTTTGTAATAGAAATTAATGAAAATTATCAAATTAAAGCAAAATCTTTACTATGCATTTGCCAACACCAGTAAGAAAAAGAGGACAAACCAAGACTTACATAATTTTAGAATTAGCAATTCTGACTACATCAGATATTTATTCTCTGAAGGACTCTAGGCTGATTATTTTCTGCAGGTAGCCCTTAGGACATTCTGGTAAAAGGCTTGAAGTGATTTTTAACGCTAAATACTGAAAAAAGATTTAGCAATAAAATACTATGATGCTTTCAGAGAACTACACAAGAAACTTCAGGGTAAAATGTATAATCTAAAATTTCCCAACTTACACACAGAACTCCCTTCCCTATTTATTAAAAAGAAATAAGGAAGAATTTGAGGTGCTGTAAAATTAATCTTTTACTCATAAACACATATTTTCTGTAGCTTTAGATGCACTGCAATAGAGACCGATATTCTACATCATACTTCAATAAAACAATGAATATAGACAGTTTCTTCATAACAAACTGATAAATATCTGGAGTATTATATATATTCCTCAGGTGCCAAGAAGTGGTCGCTCTACATGTTGAGAAGAGTGGGAGCAAGCAAGTCCCCAAAGCAGGAAAATGCATGCAACAATGACAAACACCTACAAAGTTTTAAACTCCTTTGCTTTAAACTCCTTCTTCAACACAAAAACCAGTCTGAATTCCTATAACCTCATTTTGGATTCAACAGATTTACTTTGATGTTAAAGAGTATATGTTTGAAAAGAGACTCAATATGAAACATCTCAAGCTGAATAATTATGTTTGAAAATGCATCTGAATATGTTTGTCATAGCAGCTGTCCACACTGTAACAGCAGTCATGAGATGCACGACTTCTGAAACTCAAGACTAACAATGGCTCAAAACTGATCATACAAAAAAAAATTTGACGTTACTAGCACCTTATACTGTACTCACCAACTGTTTGCCAATCCAGTCATATTCATAATCAAACACATAGCCTTTCCAATCAAGTAAGTCTGTGAAGAGCTTCCTTAAGTAGTCATAATCAGGCATTTCAAAAAAATCTAGCCTTCTTACGTAACGTAGGTATGTAGCCATTTCCTCTACATAAATAAGAAATGTACATAGTTGCCATACCTGCTTAAAAGGCACTCAAAAATCAGCACTTACTACTACATTTAAAGTAACTTTTATCTCTCACCATAACATCTGAACAGTTGTTCACCATGAATGTGTGAGTTACCAGAAAGAAAAGTATTCTTCAAAATAAATTGCCATATTCTAAACATATCTTAACAAGCAATCCCCACACTAACTTACCTGTCAAAATCTTCCATTCAACCTTCCAATCCTGATGCACAGTGTGCCAAAAAGTGGGGAAACAACCTCTACTTTCCAATTTGATTTTTCTTTTTCAATTAATTTTACAAAGAAAAGCCTACGAAAAGGAAAGAAGGGGGCATACGAATCTACAACGTAGTCTTGTGTCTCAAAGAACATCTGCTACTGGAATCTAACCACTCTTTCTTTAGAGGATCCACATGTACCACAAGTGGGCAATGCCAATTTTCCTCACAAATAATTCAGTATAGGCTCTGTTGAGTTGTAACTGTAGTATGATGATGGAAGGCTGAAACAGTGCTGAATGCTTCAGGCATCATGCTATGTGAAGGTGTTGAGCAGAAATAGTAATTATCCTATACAGAAACACTGCAGGAAATACTAAGGTTACCTGAGGTCTTGCAGAACAGTATCTGAACACTTTATAACTGGTCAGATATAAGTATCTGTCAGTTTAATATCACTGTTTAAATACCATGTCAGCATACAAATGGAGATGCATTTGGGTAGATGTTACATGGATATTATAAGATTCTCCCAGTAGCGGAGACAACCTGAGAGATTCTGAAAGGGCCTGGACCTGTAAAAATAACAGGAAAGAACCTTCCCAGTCATTAAAGTGTACGAAGCACAGACTGCATACGAGCTGCCAGTACCTAACTAAGCTAGCTAAGACAGAAGTTCCAGGGTAAACTTCTTGGCAGGTTAGTAAAGCATACAGAAGTTCCATTTCTGATGATGGGTTTAAGCCATGAAAGGCTTCTGAGAAAATAGCTGTAAAGGAACAAGCATCCTAATGGGCAGAATAACACAAGAATCAAAGGGCTGAAAGGAAGGACCCATGAACATCTGAAGCACAAGCTTCAACTCCCAAAGAGAAACTGCTCAGATATGTGACTATGTACAATACTATATGACAAATGTATGTTTACAGTAACTCCTTCAGGAGTCAGTGAAATTAGGGGTATGTGGAAATGCAAGTCTGAGAAAACAGCAGATGGTAGTAAGAGATAAATGTTAATAAACTTTCACAAAAGACCAAGTTTTACAGGTCCTTCCACGGCAGAAAGTATTCACACTGCAGAGGTTTGAAACAGAGTACTGCAACAGCTTCCCACAATCTGATATGGATCAGATGAAGCACTTGACCTGAGCCCTGAGACATTATTTCCAGGTGGACAAATCTCTTAAAATCTAACTTGCTTAGGAAGCTTTGTAGCTCATGAAAGAGCGGGGAATCATCCACTGGCAAGCCATTCTGCGAAAAGCAACAACTCATTCTCAAGTCAAAAAGGCTTTCACATGGTGCCAAAGTACATGAGAAGCCACCTGTATGTGAAAAGAAAGTCACAAGATGAATGACGTCAAAAGTAGATGCCACATGCACTCACTTATCCTATGATAGATACGTATGTCAGAAGCAGCACAGTAGTATCATTGCACACTCACCCACATTGCATACCAGTGAACTTGGAGAACCTTACATTTTATGGTATAAACAAGGTGCTGTAGGAAACCCATCTTCCAACAGAAGATGTCTGAGAAGTGCAAAGGAAGTGCTAAGATGGAGCTATTCTAAGTTAAACTTCTTCAGAAAAAAATGGGGTTGAAAGAGGGACAAGTGAAGGTTTGAGGCCAGCTTGATAACATAAAGTTGGGAGGCAACACCATGTTGGTGCTGTCAAGAATGCACCTCAGGACCAGGGTGCCTAGAAAACCCAAATTTCTTATTTCTGACAAAACCTGAGTATTAAGTGCTATTTTTTAGCAGATGGAGCACTGAATAGGAGGAATTCCGTGGCACCTGAGGGCTACCTCAGCATACAAGCAAAACTCTTCAGAAATTCTAGCCAAGGATGTCAGCATTTCAAGAAGGCAAGGAGAAATATTGAGACATTGCTAGGGACCTCTTTAACCATATCTTCTCAACGTAAAGAGGAAACCAAAGCATGCAAGGCATATCTTCAGAGGAGGAAGGCTGGATCAGAGACATTTAATTCAGCTGAATGTGTCACAGCTGGCTGACTCCAAAAATCAAATACCACCCTTATCATGCATTGGATGCAGAAATTCCAGAGTTTAAATCCTTGCTCATATTTTATAGGAAGCTTTGAACAGCAGCAATGTTGCACATTCAAAGACAGTACAATTCCACAGAACAGAGGATGAAAATGGTAGGTGCTTTACGTGTGACAGAGACCAAAATATCTTTCACTGATGCTAGAGCTCTCTTGCTTTAAGGACATCAGATATCTCAATCTGCAGGCTGACTGAAAACAACTGAAATTATTTAAAATTTTGAGTTACAAGAAGGATAGGAAAATATGGAAACCCCCCAGATATTTAACATGCAAAAACTTCCACATACAAGAATATAATTATTATAAAAATGTACGTATGTGCTATCAAAGAAGGTTATCAAATACCATTTCCCTGTTCCATTTTCAATCCTGTCAACAAACATGTACTTGATTAAATTTGGTGGAAACAGTCGCTAGATATATGGAGCTACTCATGTGTTATTATTTCCAGGAACTGCACCATATACACCTTAAATTACATATTTAAAGGATTTTAGCAACTAGGTAAAAATCAACATGCAAGTCATGCATGTGTTCCCGAATGCAGATAACTTCCACTATAGAACAGGCTTTTTCCCCTGCATTTAAACTTTCACCAATTCTCCAAACATATGTTCAGACATCTGCTCTAATTTCTGTAATCAAAGTCAATTTTACTTTTTTTTTTTTTTAAATACACAGAAGAAAGCGAAATGAAAAACATAAGAAAAATTGATAGTGGACTCAAAAGGTCATCAACTACACCACCCTATCCCACAGCTTTGTCTGTTTGGTTCGTTTTCACACAGCCTAGTGAGAGAAGTTCCATAGTCTTCCTTGCAATGGCAACCCCTCCCTGTTCACGCTATACCTGAAATGCAGGAGGAGTTCAAATCTAAACTGTTTTGAATTACATCCATTACATTGTTGAGCTGCTCTGGATGTAGCAAAGTGATTCCTTTCATGTCTGTGGCGTGCAAAAGTTACGGAAGAACTTTCCCTAACAATCTTGACTAAACCAGTCTTTATTTCTTCAAATCTTTGGTGATAAGTCTAGCAAATATTGCACAGAAGAACTCCCATTTCTCTATGAGATACCCATAAAATAACATGTATTTTCTTTAAGTAGAGTCCCCAGAATTGAACATTGCTTTGCGGAATCAAGTAGAGTGGAAATGGCAATTCATGTGTCTCTCAGGCTTTATCCTGTTCATATAATCTGATTTAGTATACAGTTTTTCTTTTTTTAATACAGAAGTGTGATACTGTTCACTTGCACTTACTTTGGAATTGATTTTAAGTCACTACTTAAGGAATAATTCCATACCAAATAATTCTTAATTTGGATTCAATCTTACCTTCACATAGCACCTCGGATATGATTTACTGAATTGTACTTATATTTTTAAGGCTGTATTTGTAATCTGCCAGGATCCTTCAATTCTATCCCCACTCTCAAGCCTACAAATTTCAAACTTGACCATATGCAAGTTTAACAAACATTCTCAATTATACAAGGCTCTCAAATACTGAACAGATACAACACAGATGTCTATCCAGTACCATTTAATGTCTGAAATTCAGCAACAATGTACTTCACTTCAAATTGGTTTACACTCTTCTTCCGAAAGTAGATTCATCTTGATTATTTCTGAGGCTATTTAAAAAGAGCATCAAAAACTAATGCTTAACACCATGACATTAAACATCTGCCTCCTGTCCACAGGGCCCACTGTGAACAGGAATTCCTTCAAGAAAATGAAATCAAACCACTCAGAGATATTCTCAGCAAATCTGATGATATTCTCAGCCCATCAATGATACTGCAATTACTTTTCAGAGTGTTTATTTTGGAAAAAACATGTTGGTGTCATGTGCATGCCTCCCCTGTGCCAACCTGATTAGCCTAACTTTTTAAAAATGTTAAATTTGTTTCTCTCCAATTTTCCAATACCTCATCAATTCTCCATGTACTTAAAAAGAACTAGAAGTGACACCTAACACTACTTGCAAGTTAAATGTGATTTCAAGCTGTTCCTAATGCAGCTTGTTTTAAAAAGGGGTATGCTATCAAATTTGAGATGCAAACTTTTACATGTGAAGATACAAGTGTAGTCAAACTTATCATCATAAGTGTACGTATATTTTTTTAATGTTTCTTTTAGAAGAAACTATCTTTGAAGAACACCAACATTAGCTTACTGCCACTTCAAGGAATTATTCCTGTATATATTACCATAGTACATAATACACATATTTGGAAGCATGATTATATTTATTTTTAAAATCTTGTATTAAATAACTACCTATGCCAGTTTTGTTTTCTAAATCAATGTCATGACATCAATTTTCATCAATAGGACATATTACCTGGAAAGCTTTCACACAATACTTCTATAGGGGTTGCTCTTTTTGTGTCCCCAATTTTCTGGTAGCGTTCTTTTAATGTATCGGCCTATGACACAAGAACAAAAGAAGCTTCTGAAGTTATACAGTTTGCAGGCAAACTTTAAAAAATAAAAAGATCATAATAAGAAAAGCTGATGACCTGAAAACAAGAAAGAGAAAGATATCAAAAACCACTACCTTTAAACCTTGCCATGGAAGGCTTCCTCTGAGGAAATACATAAACATATGACCTAAAGCTTCCAAATCATCTCTTCTACTTTGCTCTGAAACAAAATTCAAATCTTATTAGAACATTCAATCTGCATAATTTTACATTATATTTAACAAATTAGCTTCCACATCATGTAAAAATAATTGGGAGTGCGAAGTACTTGAAAACTGAGCATATGGGGGGCTTCTTGTGTACTATGGACTCCCTTAAGAACATAGCTAAAACAAAAAATGCAGATGCAGACTGCAGATATATTAATCTCAACAGTACTTGAAACGGATTATCTTGCTGAAATAAACTGTTTTATTTTAAAAGGTATTTTGAATCTTTACATACACAATTGAGTTTTAATTCATATATTTTTTAACCATTAGTTGTGAAGCAATGTAAGACAGCTTTAAATGAACTAATTTTTCCTCCATAAAATCATGAAAAAGATGGCCTGCTCCTTAAGAACACTGATGGAATTTATGAGTAAGCTAAATGTGGACTGCAGAAGACTCAGAAGTCTTATTATTTGATCCGAAAGCAACACACAGAGAGGCACGTACGTACAGCCTGCTCTCACTCCAGCTGAGTTAAAAGCTAAGTTACATAAGACAACATCTGGCATAGTTACAATTTTCCATCTGTAGGAGAGCAGTGTTAGTCCATATGCTATCCCGATGCAACCATATAGATGAACTGGAGTCAAGGAAACATTGATCCTAGTATACTGTACAAATCCTGTACTCTTTATGGGATAGGCTGTACAGGAAGTGAGTATTTCATAAGCACTGCTCATGATAAATGCTTTGTGAAATGCAATGTGTTTTATGTAAAAAATAAATAAAAAATCAGGCATACAAAAATGCAACTAGTGTGTGACATACAGCCCATCTATGGGCAACACTAAGGTACTGGACACAACACAAAAAAATATTGGAAAGTTCTATTTGGTCTTTCCTAAGGGGTAATAATTCCTCTCTTTTGCGTTAACTTTTACAGGTCACACTGATATTAACCTCTTCTTTAAAAAAAAAAAAAAAAAAAAAAAAACCAAAAAAATCCCAACAAATAAACCACCTCTTATTGAGGCAATTGCTCCTTCACTGGGAGTCCTTTCTACAAAATAAAAACCCCTCAATCTTTATCCTGAAATAATTTCTAATTAAGGAGATTTTTTAATTTTTTTTTTATAAGCTTTGGACCATTGAAAATATTTCTGTAGGATAGTTCTGTGGGAAATACTTCTAGGATACATCACGGAATTCACAATGCCCTCAAGACTCTGCTCTGTGAAAGAATTTTGTTGTTTAATTTGGCGGAAATGGTATTGTTAGTTAAATTCACTTGAGCTCTTCACTGATCAATTTGAAGCAATTAAAAAACAGGAATCAAATATCCTTTCCTAGGGATGGAATTATGGATTTCAAGATAAACCTGAGAAACAATAAAAATTAATTAAAATTGAGCCAATGTAGAATTATTTTTTGCTGATTTAGATTACAAAGAAGTCTGTCCCCTAGAAAACTGATGTTAAATCTAGATCATGACTGCTCTGATAGCAGAATATAAAGCTAAGGCTGGGGTTCTTTTGATTTTGTACCAAAAGGACTGTCTAAAATAATTGACTCCACTGGCCTTTCAATAAGCATTTAGAAAAACTGAGGTGTTTCATTCCCAAAAGTCTCAGGGATCCATTGTAAAATAACTAACCTTCACATCTTAGGACCACAAAGAAAAGACCAACACAACCAAGGACGATGGTTGTTACAGAGACCATTAGAGATAGCCATATTAAAGCAAATTCACCTGACTATACTTTCTGTAGCCAAGTATCTTAGACAACAATTCAGTACACTGTTTTTCTGGATTTAGAGAAATCTTCAAACTATAACCAACTTAGATTTCCAGTAAACACAGAAAACAACCAGAAATACCGAAAACAAGGAGTTTTACAGAGGCACACCTTTGTCTTCCTTAAGCTTCCAGTCAGAACCTACATTCTCTGCGATCCCTCTCTTCTTTCCTGCAAACGAACAGGCCCAACTTAAACACATGCAGCATGGGAAACTAAAAAGAGTTAAGAAATGTGCACAGGCCTGCAGGGCTACGGTCTCACTGGCATCACAGAGATGTGGTGAGATGGCTGCTACGACTGGAGCGTTGGAACAGAAGGCCACAGGCTCTGTAAGGAAGGGCAGGCCGGGGAGACAAGGAGGGGATGTTACCCTCTATGTCAATAACCAGCTGGAGTGCACAGAGCTCTGCTTGGTGATGGATGAGGAGCCAGTCAAGAACTCATGGGTCAGGATTAAAGGGAGGGCAGGGATAGGGGACATTACAGTGGGGGTCTGCCAGGCCACTAGACCAGGATGATTGAGCAGATGAGGGTCTCTATAGGCAGACAGGTGCACCCTCACATTCACTAGCCCTGCCTTCATGGGGAAATCCAACCCCCCTGCATTTGTTGAAGGGACAATGCAATAGGGCACAAGCAATCCACGAGGTTCCTGGAATGCCTTGATGATAATGTCAAGTGAGAACCCAATTGTGAAGAGAGGTGCTGTGCAGTATCCCTGCTGCCCTTCAGTTCAGGAGAACTGACTTTGGCTTCTTGAAGGATCTGCTTGGTACAGTAACATTGGATAAAGACCTGGAGAGAAAAGAGGCCCAAGAAAGCTTGTCAAAATTCAAAGATCACCTTCTCCAAACTCAAGGGTGATGCATGCTGACAAAAGCAAGTCAGACAGGAACGTCAAGAGGCCCGTGTGAATAAACAAGTAGCTCCTGGACAAACTCCCAGCATAAAAAAGGAGGCCTACAGAGAGTAGACATAATGACAGGTAGGCTGGGAGGAATGCAGAGAACTAGAGCAGCTAGGAGTTAAAGCCCTGACAGAACTAAATCTGTCCAGGACATCAACTGCAACAAGAAGAGCTTCTGTAGGTATACTGGTGATAAAAGGAAGCCTAGACAAAATGTAGGCCCTCTCCAGAAGAAAATGGGTGACACAGCCACCTAGGACATGCAGAAGGCAAAGATACTCAATGACTTTTTTGCCTCGGTCTCCAACAGAAAAGCTCTCCAGTCATGCTACTCAAGACACAGAAGACAAAAGCAAGGACTGGGAAAATGAAGAACTACCTGCTGTAGGAGAAGAACAAATTCAAGATCATGTAAAGAATGTGAAGGTGCACAAGTCCATGGGACCAGAAAAGTCCCTGCTGACTGGAAAAGGGTAAATTTAACACCCTTTTTTAAAAGGGGAAAAAAGGAAGATGAAGGCAAATCAGTCTCACCTCAGTGCCTGGCAAGGACATGGAGCAGATCCTCTTGGAAACACACTAAGGCACCTGGACAATAAGGGGGTCACTGGTGACAGCCAACATGGCTTCACTAAGGGCAAATCATGCCTGACAAATGTGGCAGCCTTCTATGATGGAGCTACAGTGTCGGTGGAAAGAGTGACTGATGTCATCTACCTGAACTTGTGCAAAGCACTGGACACTGTCCCATATGATATCCTTGTCTCTAAATTCGAAAAGTATGGATTTGATGGACAGATCACCTGGTAGATAAGGAATTGGCTTGACTGAAGGAGCTGCAGTCGAAAGCTTGCTGTTCGAGTGGAGACCAGTGATGCTCCTTAGGGGTTGGTGCTCAGACCAGCGCTGTGCCTTTCTGAAATCTTTACAGTGATGTTGGTAAACCATGCAGAGAAGCATGATCTAATGTAATCTCTCTTGCTTCAGTTCAGGCTCAGATCAGTGGCTCCTGACCTGATTATTCTGCAGGCACTTCTTGGGTGACAACTCATCATCAAGATCTCTGAGGTCTAACAAACACTGAATACTACGAATGGGAGCTCTTTAACTTTCACAGCCTCTCCTCCATGTGGAGTCTGGTTTTGCTGTACGCTTGTGACTCCCCTCTAAAAATGTAGTATTTCTTTAACTTGTGAGGTAGGATATATAGAACACCATCAAAACTTCCACAGAACTGCCAAGGTCCACTCTTCTGAGGAGTACGTAGAAGGTGACACAGAATTACTGAACTTTGTGTAGACAATAGATTCAATAAACTTTTGCTCCAGAAACTGACTTCTAATCAAGGCTTTCTGGTTGTTTTGTGCCAAGCTGGGAAACTGTATCTGAAATAATTTTGTTTATATGAAAAATAATGTGGCTTTATTCAGATCGTTATTTGAAGGAAATATAAATATTCTGCAGCCCTTAGCATGTGACTGGTGTCCTTGCTTCTATAAGGTAATTTCTCTCAGGGATAAAATTTCTCCACACTTCATAGAATCACAGAATGGTTTGGGTAAGAATGGACCTTAAAAAATCATCTAGTTCCAGCCTCTCCGCCATGGGCAGGGTTTCTCAAAGCCACATATAACCTGGCCTTGAACACCTGAAGGGATGGGGCAGCCTCAGCTTCTCAGGGCAACCTCACCACCCTCACAGTAAAGAACTTCTAAGTTCTAATCTAAACTTCCCCTGTCACCTTAAGGCCATTTCTCCTTGTACTATTACTACACACCCTTGTAAAAAAGTCCCTCTCCAGCTTTCATGCAGATTTAGCTACTGAAAGGCCACAGTAAGGTATCCCTTGAGCCTTCTCTTCTCCAGGATGGAGAATCACAGCTCTCTCAGCCTGTCTTCACAGGAGAGGTGCTCCAGCTCTCTCATCCTCTACGCGGCCCTGCTCTGGACTCCCTCTAACAGGTCCACATCCCTCTTCTGTTGGGGACCCCAAAGATGAAAGCAGGATGCCATGAGAGTGAAGAATAGGGGCAGGATCACCTCCCTTGACCAGCTGGCCGCACTGCTTTTGATGCAGCCCAGCACATGGTTGTTTTCAGGGCTGCAAGTACACCTGCCAGCTCATGTTTTGTTTCTCATCAACCAACACCCCAAGTCTTTTTTGTGGGTATAGAGTTGAAAGCAAAGATAGCTGTCAAGTCTGAAGTAGCTAGTATCTAACAAAATCAGCTTTTGGAGGTTACTGGTCCCTGACAGTGGAAGATGAGTATCAGGTGTTTTGATACTGAGTTTGGCCTCCCTGTAATTGCAGCAGAAGAGCAAACTGGCTAATTGGTTCTAAGCTGCTCCATGGCTATAAATCCACTTACTATGCTTGGCCAAGCAAGCTGCATTCCAGAAAACTCTCAGCTGCTTTCCACAAGACCTAGTTAAATACTAGATATTAAATGTGATGTGTTTCTTTGCAAAAATATTGTTGAAATTTTAGTATTCCTCAAGTATAATAAAAAAAATATATACCAGCACTTCATATACTTATCAGAAGCTCTCTCAAATACCCTTTAATTAATTCTACCCTTTTCACAGAAGTAAATCGGGGGGGGGGGG
>JANRGW010043383.1:0-11307 GCA_024733675.1 Psilopsiagon aymara | reverse complement strand
TCTCTTGTCATTATTATTATTGGTGGTAGCAGCAGTGGTTTGTGTTATACCTCAGTTACTGGACTGTTCTTATCTCAGCCTGTGGGAGTTAAATTCTTTTGATTTTCATCCCCATCCCCCTGGGAGCTGGGGAGAAGAAAGAGGGGGGTGTGAGTGAGGGAACTGCCTGAGAGGCTTAAACCACGACACTCTCATTTGAGATAGGTATACCCCATCTATTACCAGCAGGCCTGCTGTCATGATCAAACAAAGAAGCATAGCAGAATGAAACTTAAAACCTGACTGAATCGGTAACAGCTGCAAACTGGTTTTTAATTTGATGGCCTTTTGCCAGGTCGCTAAGGACTTTTGCAGTTCCCTCTTCCCTAACACTTAAGAAAACAAACCTTTTCCCTATGTGCAGGCAAGTCTGTATCAACATATCTTTCTTCATCAAGTGCCTTCAGCAAGGCAGCTATATTTGGTTCCCAGTCACAGAAGACTGGATTTTGATAGCGTCACACTTGTTAAAAACACCAAGAGCAGGGAGGAAGTCATCTGAGTAACTCCTCAGATATCTACAAGCACAGGACAATTCAGACCACAAGTGGACCATGGTAATACTGCCCAGGAATATTATATGGAAAGTCTACACTGTCATAAGTTGCAAGCTTATGTTAATGCTCACTTAAACTGTAAATGATCATAGCAGAACAAACTGGAAGGAACTATAG
The DNA here is from genome assembly GCA_024733675.1 of Psilopsiagon aymara. Classification (NCBI taxonomy): domain Eukaryota; kingdom Metazoa; phylum Chordata; class Aves; order Psittaciformes; family Psittacidae; genus Psilopsiagon; species Psilopsiagon aymara. Next base: position 10,594 of record JANRGW010043383.1, on the reverse strand, counting down.
AATGCTCTCCAAAATTGTATTTACAGTTAAAATATTAGCAAAAAAGGTTGCAGTTGTGGTACCTTTCTCAGCCTAAGATGACCCCACTTTTCTTTATCACTACCTTGATATCGTCCAGGGGTAGAACCAAGCAGATATACTCTAGAAACAAAAAGAAGAAAAAAAACAAAACACCACAACACCAGGTTATTTTTATTCTGGAGTATTCTGGTTTGTAAAGTACTTAAGGTATTCAAATGAAACCTATCAGCAACGTTGAATATATATGGGCAACCAGAAATGTTTAGTCTTCCACACTTAAGATTTACAGTACAACAAAAAGTGGATTTGTTACAGCCAATCTGCTGCTACATCCAAATCAGCAGATTTGGGTACAAGTGTTCATTTGGGCATCTAATAAGTGCAGATGCAAAGAACAGCTTTTTAAACTGTCTTCCTAATAATGCTTGAGTAACCTGCTTGTCTTGGCCCTGAAAACAGAGGATAGACCTGCAGAGTCACAAAAACACAGATGCTTTAAGAAGCTTTCCTTACTTTTGACAAATTATGTCCGCATATTTTATATGGCAAGGAAGTGATCCTTAACCCAGTAAGTGACTGTTCCCTAACCCATATATAAATTCACATCAGCTAGGGCTCAGTCAACCTGCGCAAGCTCATGCAGTGACAGCATAAGAACAGCAGCTCAGGCTGTTAGCTCACCCAAATATAAGGTACATACTTTTTTACCCCCTCCAAATCAAGAAAAAAAAAGGCACTTTTTTTACTGTACATGAAACTAGATCAGGTGTCAGCCTTTTTCCACTACAGTTTATGACCATTTTCAGTTTTTTTCCAATTAATTTTTGCCAGCTTATAAAATGCTATTAAGCAACCAAGAAGATTAACACTTTCTGAAGTAAATACAACATTTCTGTAGAAATGCAAGATTTATCTATTAGAGAAAATAATTAAGGATGCTTAATTTACAAGTAATATAGGCAATGTGATATTGAGAAGACTATTTCAAAACAAAGTATATTATTATTTACCGTAACATTGCCTACCAGACACAATTCATGTCTTTAACAGGCAAAGTTATATATATATGTACTTTCAGCTACCTTCTGTCAAATTACTGCTGAGACACGTTTTACTCTTTTAAAATGTATGCTTAGAAAACAAGTGCATGTGTGTTTATGTAAACATAAAATGCATGACTGGAAAACAACATAATCTGCATAACATAGCTATAAAAAGCTTTCAATATTAGATCATGTTTGAACATTTAAGTCTGAAACACGATAAGCTGTTAAAAAAAGCATGCAAGTTATTCTAACATACCTTGTCTCTGATAAATCATGTTCTTGAATCAGATCTGTCCATTCCTTAAGTGTAGGAGAATTGTAAGCCATCAAGTAACTTATTAGGTCAGATTTAAAATTAGTTTCAGATTCACCAGCAGAACCACTTGTTCCCTGAGGTAGCCTTGGATATAAAGGACTTAACCATATTCTAAAAACAAAGCCACAAAAACAAAGGACACCACACTAATACACAGTTTTAGTAGGGTCATTAAAGCATATTTGAAGGTCCTAAATGAATACTAGAGAGATCTATTGCGATAGTAACTATAAAGCAACTTGCCTTTACAGAGTTAAAGTCTTACACTCAATACCATAAAACTAATACTTACAAATGAAAACAATCTCAACACATTTATCCATGCACATAATTCCAGCTGTCACCACTGATAAAAAGCTCATGCTTAGACTTACCAACTAATAGTCCTTTCACCAAGATTTTCTACATGATTAGAATACAGCAAGTTCTGCAAAGCTTGAAGAGTAGGCCAACAATGATAACCCGTCTCTCAAAAAACCCCATCTCAGTAAAATAGGGTGGGATAAATTGGTAAAATACACAGGGGAAAGCATAATGTTCCTTTCCAGTCACACATTATTGAGGCCATGGAAACCAAAGGTTCCGCATTGCCAACTTTACATTGTGTTGACACTATCCTTTGTAATTCAGAAGCCTATAAAACAGAGAAGCCAGTGAGCCATCATATTGGTAACACTGCCCGCGTATTAACAGGCAGTGTGCAAAAGCTAAAGAGAAAAACGTTTTCATGTTTGACAATTAAAACAACTTGTTAAGCATCCAAATATATTTTTACGTGCCTTCTTGGCTTTCAGAAAAGCAAACTACCAAAAGACACTACAGGCATCCCTAAGTAAAAGACTTAAAGACCAAAAAAATCAGTGGTTATAATTTTGCCACTCAAATGCATATGAGAGCTTGCCTCAGACAAGTAAAAAGCCTCAAAACTTTGTTACATTTAATGGCAGTAAAAATGGATGTCAAGGCAACAGTAGCTTCTGAAAATGATATTTTCAGTTAATTTAATGGAGGAATCTTATACCCTGAGTTACTGTGGAAATTAACAACAACAACAACAAGTTTCCGTAAAAACAACTAAGAAAAGAGGCTGATGGGCATTATATCAACATGTCACTTGGTCCTATTTTTGTGCTCTAAACAAAAATATATCCCAAGATGGCTGCTAAGATTAAAAGCTTCTACCAAATAAAAACAGGAAGAAAATTCCTTCCAAAGAAAGTATACTATATGAACAGGAACCAATGATGCCCACCATTTATCAGGTTACATTCTGGATACAGTCACAGCAAACATCCGTACACTCACATTATTCTTGCAGTATTAAGGTAATTTTTAAACAGCTGCTTCAGATTTGTGTAAAGAATAGTTATCTGCCAGCTGTATAAAGAATAGTTAGCTGCCAGCTAGGCAGGTTTGTTCATAAAGAGACAACATTTCATAATAAAAGATCTTAAATCAGGCAGCAGCCCGGTCAGGACAATTTTGTTTACAGTAGAAAGCAAGGAGAGGTCAGGCTCAAACAACTACCACCATTCTGAGCCTGATCTTTTTTTTCTTCAGCATAGCTGTATTTTAGGAGTATAAAACTTGTAGTGCTAGGATCACCTGACCTGGTGTCCTGTCTTCAGCAGCAGATACCTGCAAAAAGTATTAAAGAAAGCATACACTTGCCAGAAATCATTGCTTACCCTTGAGTTTTCTGATGCCAGTCGTCAGCAATAAGATTGGATGTATGTATCACAACTCGAAGACCTTCTTCATATAACAACAACATCATTTTCCTTCAAAGAAAAAAAAAGATACAGAAATCTGTCTATTTTAAGTACACAGAGCAACAATTCATGAAAATGCTCCAAGATAATTATTTTTAAAACATAGTGCAAACACTCAGACTTCAGTCCATGTGCATGCCAAGCAGACTATCCACAGTACAGCTTAACATCTCATGCAACTGATTTCCCAAAGCAAAAGATGAATACTTGTGGAACACTTTCTGTATTTGCCATGTTGTTCAGATAAACTTATTCCTTTGCAGAAAGTTAAAAAAATATATATATATAAAACAAGTAAGGAAGACTAAAAAGCCCTCTCTTACAGCTGATTTTATTAATACCTAATTCTTTTCTCAAACTCCCACCTTCTACTTTAAAGGAACATATGTACATAACTAACCACTGTGATGGCAAAAAAAAAAAAGCTATTTATCACCAAAAACTCAGAAATTTCTGTATTTCTACATATATTTCTAAATTTCTACAGTTTTATGGCTTGAACATAAATTGCAGATAAATGGAACAGATACACAGAAGAGATGAAAGATACTATTTAAAAGTTTCATGAACATGTATTAGGCTTCCAGATTAAGTTTATATGTTTATAAACAGTAATAAAGTATTTATAGGATAGGAAGATAGATTAAGACGTAAGTTATCAGTCCAGTTACAATAATTGCATGTACCAACTCTGGTCATCTTTAGAAGTGGAGATTTCTGCATCATGTCTGTTACTTACGTATGGTGAGTTCCAAATGCAATATCCAGTTTGGCCTATAAAAATAAAAAAGCTGATCACTGTAAATTCCTATTGTGCATTCCTACATGCAAGAATGTTAAAGGAGGAGAGATGCTGCTTCATTTTGTTTCATTTCACTGCTCTCTAGTGGACAGTTCACAAAATACATTATTTTTCCCCTTAAGAACTTTAAATATACTCTAATTCCTAGAAACTAAGTCTTTAAATGGCAACGCAACTATTGGAACAGCTCCAGCAGAATTTTTTGTTTCTTACAAGCAATATTTTTGCCAACAGTCAGCTTTGCTGGTTCCTGTTCAACATAGTGTCCAGCAGGAACTTCAGCAATACACCCTCGCAGCAAAGATGACTAACAATGTCCTGGGCTGCATTAGGAGGGTTACCAGCAGCTCAAGGAAGGTGATCCTTCCTCTTTACTCAGCATTGCTGAGGCCACACATGCAGTACTGGGTCCATCTCTGGACTCCCCACTAAATTAAAAACATGGCGACACTTCAGAACGTGTAAGTGCCTCAAGGGTATAAATACCTGAAGGAAGGGTACTAATAAGAGGGTTCAGTTGTGCCCAGTGACAGGAGCAAAGGCAACAGGCGTAAACACGGATTACCTCTGAACATCAAGATACACTTTTACTGTCAGGGTGACTCATCACTCGCATGGGTTGCCCAGAGTCTCCATGCCTATGGATAGTCAAAGCATATCTGGACAATGTCCTGGACAACTGGATCTATGTGACCCTACTTGAGCAGAAGAGTTGGACCAGCTGATCTCCAACTTCCCTTCCAACCTCAACTATCTCGCAACTCTAAAGCACAGATGACTGTTACAAGCAGCTTAATGGCAAACATTGCAAAAAAAAGAAAACCAGACAATTTATTTTTATTTTTTAATTAGCATTTTGCTTTTAAAGAGTATTTACAGCAAAATTTCTTGATAAAGAATGAAACATGGATTACAGGTGTTAAGAATGTACTTTTAGCCGGTGATGGCTCCATTATTATTAGTGTGAGTGTGGAGGATAAGATAAAAATACCTACATTTCATCTTGGGTTACCAACATATTGGAATGCATGTAGACTACCAGAAGAATCTGAAGCAGTATACTCAAATAGGAAAACCATCAAAAATGCCATTTTTCCCTGCTACTTGCTACTAAATACACTGACAAGTTTATCATATGGGACATACCACATTCAAATTCTTGTTGTGTGAAAAGGAAACATTATATGCAAAAATATGAATTTATTGTTCACACACTTGGAATCTTAATCCAAAATCATTGCTACACCACAACTTGGCGCAAACACCCGATTAGTATAGCACATAGCAGCCCATAAATCCTGGCCTTGAAAACTCACTACATTTGCCATCAATACAATGATCTCTAGGAAGCTTAGTTACAAGACTGCCTAAGAAGAAAAGAAGGAAGAAAATCCCAAGATCATTCTCCTTATAACAAAGAATGAGATATCTCCATCATCAATAACATATTCCACCCAAAAAAATCCTGAAATGCTGGCAAGAAGCCATCAACACATTCCTCCCCAAGGCCAAAGGTAGTAACTTCATGATTCCGGGACAGGGAAAGTGTGAGTATAACATCAGAGAAAGTGCTACGTGCCAGGAAGTGTGCTATTTTAACAGTATTATGGAAACTCCTTGTAACAGCATTTTTTTTTTCTGTATATGACATTTGGACAACAATAGTTCTTTGATGAGACTTAAAATTATAGCGACACTAGGACTAAGTTCCACACTTCATACAAAAAGTGCTTCCTTTTCAGAGATTACAAGAGTTTGAGTGTAACATGTTCATGAAGAATGTTTGCAACTCTTCTGTGAGCTCTGTAACATTTTCATAGGCAGTTGTTATGTGTAAACCTTTTGTGGGTGACAATCTACCATAATCACGAAAGACCAGAAACATAGTTTCCATGCTCCTATAGTACTAGTAAGTATACTCTTTAAAGCATAACAATAAATTCTTGACTTCCCATATGAGGTGTGTGTCTCTTCATCTATTTCAAGATTTTAAGCTCAACAGAAGACTTAATTTCAACAAAAGGATGATACAATTGTTAATTACCTGACAAAAGCTGATGTTCTCATAAGGGCGTGCTTGTGCAAGCAATTCAGCTTTAGATTCTCTCTTTTCACCATGAACTATCAACAATGGCTTCTTTCTTAAATAAAAGGAGATTACTGTTAACATGTCAATTAGTAAGCTGCCTAAACCACTCCACCTAGCCATAACTTCCGGCCCCTAAATCTCATAGCCCAGCAGGAAGTTAAAAAAAAAAAAGTTATGTATGTGCTTTATTAACTCAAAAAGCACTAACTACAACAGAACCCCTAAGAGAAAGACACTAGAAAACTTGGGGGGGGGGAGGGGGACAAAATCCCTCTGGTCTGTGTAACTGGAAAGAGAAGAATAAAATTCATGGAAATACTGATATACACACAATTGCAACTAGAACAATTTAATCATTGTTACCTTACAGAGACAGTGGGAAGAATGAGAGGGAAAAGAGGGGGCTAAGTCTATCCTGGCAGCACTTTCATGTTCACTTCCTTATACTCCGATTCTACCGCATTTCTAGGAAAATGCAAGTAAAGGAGAGAAAACCGTATGTCATACACTCCATCTGTGGCAGGTTCCAACTGTCAGAAAGCAAACATAAGAATTGCTTTCATGACCAATATCCAGCAGCTCCAACCATACTTATCCATGACATCATCCTGATCATTTCTGCATAGCTGTCTTGTGCCCCTTCTACATTCTTTCCCTTCTCTTGCATTACCTTGCTCTTGCCTCAGTAAAGTGTATACCAAAAAGCTACTTGTTCTGTCTTTGTAGCTCATCTACAGCACTGCCATCGTAGCCCACAATAAATGTTAAAAAAATATATGTTTTTAACTATGTTAAAAGTGTTAATTAATAAAAATCAGAAGCCAGCCATAGTGAACTCTAACCATTTAACAGTCTTGAAAAAAGGCAAGAAATCTGTTAATAGAGAACTATGACTGTAAAATAAGCACACAAGGAAAACCAAGAGTCTACACATACACAATTTGCAACTGCAAACAAGTACTTATCCTTCGCTTACAAACAGACTACATGAACAGGATGTTTCGGGAAGTATCATTTCATCTTTGTAAAATAAACATACCTGAATTCCTGTGGATACTGTCTCACAAGCCAGGCCACATCTATGCAGTAGTTAAACTTGTGCGTAAGAAAAAGAAAACAGATTCATTACAAAGAAAAACCATAGTTTGTTAGAACAATTAACTAGAGCAAAAAATGTTCCTACTTAAAGTCATCACTCAATACCACTTACATCATACACAGGATGTTCTAAAACCATCTTAATTTCCCATGCTCTCTTCCATGTCTCAATTCAAGAATGAATTTAAGTATTACTGTTCATAAAATTTAGCATGCAGAGAAAAGAAAAATAAAAACATCACACATATAATGCAAAAGCTTTGATTCAAGAACCACCTCTTTGCCATGTGCTTATTCTATGAATGATAGCAAAACCTGCTATACAATAACAAAAATATTCCTAGATTGCAAGGTTTTAAAAAACAAAACAAAAACCAACACCACAAACAAACAATAAAACCAAACCCATTTATCTGAACTTACATGCATTTTTAGTTGCACATTCCCCAACATCTGGAGAGAAAGCACTCTTACAATTGTCTGAATTCTATGCAGAACATGGGATGATATTTGTACTTTAATAAATTGCTGTACAGTTGAAAACACAGAATTTCCTCTCCATTTTAAATGGTGTTCCTTGCTAATAACTACAAAGCACAAACATGGATTATCAAGCTTATTGTCAATAAAGTAAAATCAGCTAGTGAAATCAATCTGGCAATCAGGAAACTTACCTGAGCAGAAGAAACCAGAGTCCCAAAAAGAGGAGACAAGATATCTATTAAAAATATTAATGCAATTGAGTAAAAGAGGTTCAAGTAAACATTTCGTACCTTTAACAGTTTAGACAACTACCACAAGTGCCAGGCTGTTGACAGACTAGGCGAAGTTTTAACAGAGACATTCACAATTAAGTTTATCATTCTGAAAATTCAAGTCACTGATCCTCCTATGAAAACCCTTATGGTTTCCCGTTTATAGAAAGCATGAAATCCTCTCAAAAGTACAAAACAAACTTTAAAAACCTCATTAGGAGAAAGACCAAGATCATATGGAGAAAGGAACATCAAACTACTCTCTCCCCTATAGAGATGGCTTGAAGAACTGTGTAAAAGCAATAAGAGCATAGTTAATGCTTAAAGGCTTACTTGTTGCAGACTGATTGTAAGACATGTGCATCCTTAGCTCATTCATGCAATACAAAACTAATCTGACTGAGGATTTATAACCTCAATAACTGAAGCACAGCAGCAACTTGAAAACATCACCTATAAACATTTTATGGGATAGACAAAATATTTCATGCCCTGTATCTACAGAAATCTGGCTTTACAGGTTAAACAAAAAAACTCAACTAATCACCTACCAGGACAACTACTTCTAAAAACGAACAGGCCAAAAGCCACAATAAATTCACAAAGCAGATAAAGACATATAGCAGCAAAGCAACTGAGATCTCTAACATCAGGATGCAATCAATAATCAATGCTCATAGGGAGCACATAATCTTGAGGAAAAGCTACAATCTAATTGTACAGGTCTTCAGTCACTGATTGTCCTTCAAAGGACTAGAAAATTTTTCTGCCTCATTTTACTGCATTTCTGTGCATAAATCTCTTATTAATGCTTGTTTCTGATTCTGTCTTGTGATGTATGACATTTTGTTTCTGAATGGATGCTTACGGGTGCACAGAGCTGTTGCCCCTTACCTCAAACTACAACTACACAGCATTCCTGTAACATCAGTATTGTACACCAAAGACTTCATCATGGCTTACACCCATTTCTAATCAAATTAAAATGGGCACAAGAATCCCAGTGGCAGGACTTTTGAAGTACTACTTTGTATGGCATCAAGTAATAGTGAATTACTAAGCCCAAACCATTAAGCAGCATGAAGGCAAGTGCAAACAACTCCTCAGGGACAACAGTTAGGCACCCAAGAAAAGCACCCCTTTTAGAGCTACAAAGGCAAGCAGTTTTTCCCAGAGTAGCTCACAAGGAAAGCAGCAATAAGCAGCACGATATTACTTGCTTTGGGTAAATGCATATTAGATTTCTGCAGTGTAACTCAGAAGTCACAACAAATCAGCATCAGCAAATTAATGCTTTATACACTACTTCTAAAAGAAATGCAAAGATAACAATCAATTTCAATAACCTGGACATTAACGATATACAGCCTCAGCCACACCGAGGAATACATGCATTTAAATAAACCCACGAAGTAAGAAAAAAAGCATTTGCTTGCAAACAAGTCTCCCAAAAGCCCACTTCTGTAGAATCCACTTATTCACCTTTTATGTGCAGGGCTCCAGAATTATAGCTCTGTGGAATTCCTCTGACTTTAGTGAGAAAGAACCTGAAAGGGTTCCCTCCATTCAACAAATCCCAGGTATCTTGGGTTTCACTGGGTGCTTCATAATACTCCTCTGCTTTCTGATTCTCTGAGAGTTCATCATCTTTGCAAAGATTCAGAGGATGTTCTTTAGGTGCATCAGGTTTTTCTTCTTTCACTGTTTCTTTGTGGGCACGCTTCTCCTGATCTTCAGGCTCCTCATCACTACTAGAAAGACACCAGCCTGAGCCTTCTTGGCTAGTTCTCTGTTTTCCTGCTGGAGGTGCTTCTGCAGAAAAGCTTTTATCACTGAACTTCAGGGGAGAAGCTTTTCTCTTGTGAGCAGCTTTCCTTGCTTCAGAGCATGGATACTGTGGGTCACTTCTTGTGTCATGTGCAGCATCCAATACTGAAGATGTAGATGGTTTTTCACTGTCAGAATTTTCCTCAGTACTTTCATCACTGCTAGATACTGTCCACTTTCCATGTGCACCTTCCTGAAGCATGTTCCTAAGGATTAAAAAAAAACAGAAAATACCAAACAAAATTGTGCATTTTTGCTATGCACAGGTCTGTTTCACTTATTACTAAGGAACTGTGCTTTCTGTATATGGCTGAATCTCCATGCGACCTCTGACTAGGGAAACTTACAGCGTACAAGCCTTATTTTGTTCCTTACTTGTGCACAGGCAACAAAGACAAACGCGCAGTGGGAGCAACCACCAAGTGAGAAGCAGCTAACGTAGAAACCCACGCATGGAAAACGGGCTAGATAGAGGCACGCACGCGAAAGCATTTCGAAAGTCGAAAGAGCAACTTGCATGACGGAGGTATTTCTCACACCGACCCTCATGCTAGAGACAGGGGGGAGGCGAGTGGAGGGAGGGAGGTCCAGCGCGCTCCGCTGAGGATACACAAGAGCCCGCGCTAGGGCCGCTCTTTCCGGCGGGGCTGCACACTGGGTCTGCATCCCCCAGAAGGCCTCCGCCGGGCCTCCCCCCTGCTCCAAAGGCGGTAAGCTGCCCGGGAGCCACCGCCCCGAACGCCGAGGGCCGTATGGACGGGACCGCTGCTCCCGCCGGCCTCGACACCCCCCGGCAAAGTCAGAACTCACGGTCGGGGACAGCAGCGGGGACAGCAGCGGGGACAGCAGCGGGGACAGCAGCGGGGAC
>JANRGW010043382.1:0-19302 GCA_024733675.1 Psilopsiagon aymara | reverse complement strand
ACCAATAACAATAATGACCAGGGAAAATACAAGGGAAGAGGATACAAATGCTCACCACCCGGCGACCGAGCTGTGAAATCCTCTCTTCCGGGTTCTTGCCCCCAGTTTTCTACCTTCCCGGCATGACGTGCTATGCTATGGAATACCTCTTTGGTCAGTCTGAATCAGATGCTCCGTCTCTGCTCCCTCCCGGCTTACCCTCTTCCCTGGCAGAGCATGAGACGCAGAAAGTCCTTGGCCAGACCAAAATGTACTCAGCAGTAACTAAAACATTGGTGTTATCAACACTGTTCACAAGCCGAAAGTCAAAAGAAAAAAACACAGCTCCACACCAGCTACCAAGAAGGAGAAAAATGACTGCTACTGCCAAACCCAGGACAGAGTATGGTAACATCAAGAACCAATGGGACAAAAAAATATCACTTTTAAAAGAGTAATTTTTTCTTTGCATCATGAATAAAAAGAATTTCACTCTTCTGTGTGGATCCCAATGTGCAATCTAAAGCATCAAAATGTGAAAGCTTTAAGTTTCTTTTAAAAATTGAGTATTTAATGCAAGATGTTTGTCAAGGAAAGGCTGTTGTAAACCAATCTGACTCCAGTTTATTCTGTTGAAGAAAGGAAGAAATGGACTATGCACTATATATTGTAACAAATTATAGCTTCTAAAGTTATTTGAAGCTCTTCCTAGCACATATTTTTAGGCTTTATCCCCTGCCAGCCATTACAGCAAAACACTTCGAGATGCTATTAATAAACCAGCAGTGGATCTTTCAGAGTTCTATCAAAACGCACTAAGCCTGAAATGTAGCTTTTACCTGGGGCAATTTAGGTAAGGCTGTTTTGATTGCGTTGTTTCAGAATCATTTTGCACACAATTACTGCCTGAACTTTCAGAGGAATGAATTCAAAACAATTTCTCCAAGTGATTGTAAATCCTCTGACCTTCACTTGCTAGCTCCATCTTTCTTCATACGTTACCCTGAGCTGCAGAGAATTCATATTTGCTTGACCTGAGTGTAAAAGTATCAGGTCCTGCTTTCCACATTTAGGATCAAAGCTAAAATGAAACCAATTACCACTACTCTGGTGCCAGCACTATCAAACTTAATGCAATGAGAATTTATGTTAAGTATCAACAGCTCCCATTAAGGCTAATGAATAAAATTGCTCCTTCAGCAAAAAAATTTAGGAAAGGTGTTCAGCTTCAGTGTGAGAGCTGGCCAAAGTCTGGCCAACAAATGGATATACCATTTGGTTACAGAAACCTGCTCCTACCTCTTTTATAACATGCAACAGAATTGCTTGCTCCACAGAGAATACTGTTCCTCTACGCACACCACAGGGAAGACTGAGGAGATTGCTGGGTCTTTTATATTCTTCAGCATTCACACATCTCTAATCCAGGAGAAACAGTTACCTTCAAGAAGAACTTGCCAAACGAGACCTACTTACACAGTGAACATACAAAACATAACCTATTTTCTGCTTTCTGACCCACTGAGGACTGCACTGCAGAAAAGTTTTACATGAGGGAAAAAATAGGCAGATGGAGGCAAACAAGTTGAGCCCTATTCTGCTGATAAACTGCCCTTTTTTTTTTCCCCTTGCTGGCTGTCTTTCAGTGAAGTGCTTTTGAGACTTTGGCATTTCATTTCAAAACAGTCTTTCCTCTGGAGGACAAAGAAGGTTTAGGGTTTTCTTCTTTTTGTGAAAAAAAGTCCAGCTTATTTATTTGAAACAAAGTGCGCACTATACCTTCTGGTTGATATGCCACCAAAAGTCATCAGCTTAGTGTCACAAGATTATAGAGTGGGAAAAAAGAAAGAAAAAAAGAAAGAAAGAAAAGAAATTAACCAGTTTATGCACACGCAAAAAAAAAACTTCTAAGTCAGGAATACAAGGTCCCCAGGCATTCTGTGGATGATCACATTCTAAATTACATCAGTGATTTTGGAAAAGCAGAAACATCGTTTTGTGGATGAAGTTTCACAGGAAAATACAATGTTGCAGTTTAAAATCTACTGCTGGTGTCTTAACTAGACATCTTAATTGCACTTTTTTCCCCACAGTAAAAATATTTCTAATCTACAGTTCCATATAACTTCATTCGGTGTTGCACAGATCAATGGGACTTATTCAGAAGGATGACACACAGAGCTCTACTAAATCAAGTTCCAGTTCCGATCTGTGGACAATCCTGTTACTTGAAGAGCTGCACTGTTCTCTCTGTAGGCACTGAGGCTGGAATGGAGAGCAGTCACATTTCCAAGGTCCGCTGCTACTTCCGTCTGCACAGCTGAGAAGTGTCTAAGAGCAGGCTTAGTGCTGTGCTCAAGCCACTGAAGCTACTCTGCTGCCAGGTCTCTGGTTCTCTGCACCACAATCATATCCACCTGACACTGCCTCTGCACCTTTCTTTCGTCTGTAGCTTTACACCATCTGAAATCTAGACAGGTGTTTTAGCAGGCAAACTCGCACTATGGAACCACTAACCATAACCCAACTCCCCTTTTTTTTTCAAGCTTCCAGTCAACGTCAGAACTTGCAGCAACAGCACAGAGCTATCCAGCTGAAAATTACTCAACATAAGCTCTATTGGCTGTGCACTACAGGACAATATATTATACTAGACTTACAGGCCTAAAAAATAATGTATCATTACTTGGTCTGGTAATTAAAATGTGTTCAGAAAAAGAAGAAGAGAAGTATGTTCACGCTGAGCTAGCTCAAAAGTTAAGGCTGTCACCCTGAGGTGACAGTAGTCACAGACAAAAGTTCACACCTGTGAGAGAAAGTGCTGGTTTTGCACACTGGGGATGGGGCTTTGCAATATTAAGGTTTTGTAATATTAAGGCTTTGCAATATCAGGACCTTCCAATATTGGGGCTGGGGCTAAGTTATCAAGGGTTTGAAATACTGTGCCTTAACCACACTCTGGTTACAGACAATACCATCTTCAGGCAACAGACACACTCTGTGGTTAAAAGGAACACTATCTTTGTACAACATATGAAACTAAGCCAGTGCAATCTGGTTCTGTAGCTAAACAGTAAGTTGGGGTACTAACTTACTATTTGCCAGAGAGTTATGATATCAAACTCTAAAAGGAGATAAATAACTAAGAGGAAGGGGCATATAAAATCGAGTAAGGAAAGATGTAAACAAAGGCAGGACAGTTAGCATGTACAAGGGGGCCTATAGTGACGCTGGGGAGGGACTCTTCATTAGGGACTGCAGTGAGAGGACAAGGAGTAATGGGTTCAAACTTAAACAGAGGAAGTTCAGATTGGATATAAGGAAGAAATTCTTTACTGTAAGGGTGGTGAGGCACTGGAATGGGTTGCCCAGGGAAGTTGTGAATGCTCTATCCCTGGTGGTGTTCAAGGCAGCTTGGACATAGCCTCGGGTGGCATGGTTTTGTGGGAGGTGTCCCTACCCATGGCTGAGGAGCTGGAACTAGATGATCTTAAGGTCCTTTCCAACCCTAACTATTCTAGGATTCTATGATTCTATTATACTTGCTGGATAGGCTGTAAACCTTGGAGTACCCAACCAATGGGAAAATGAGAGATGGAACTTGCAGAAAGGACAGGAAGTATAAATCAAAGTTCTGCTTTTACTGTGTGTGCCAACTTGCTGGCACCAGTGTTTTGCAAAAAAGTTAATAAATAGCTGCTGCTTCACTGCTATGCCTACCCTGACCTTTTCCAAGAAAGGTTTTTATCTAGAGACCATTTACCACAGTATCTGTAACTTTTTTCAGGATCACTAGAAAGAAGTAATTGTCAGTACAATCTGTAGTGGGGCAAAACTATGTCACACATGCAGAAATCTATAAACTAAATATTCACATAAAAACATGTAGTTCGTGAACCACAAATCATAAAGATTTAGAATTCCAACCCTCTCTGTCATGGGCAGGGGCACCTTCCATGAGACTACATTGCTCAAGTCCCTGTCCAACCTGGCCTTGAACACTGCCAGAGCTGGGGCAACCACAACTCGTCTGGGCAACCAGTGCCAGTGTCTCAGCACCCTCATAGTGAAGAATTTTTTCCTAGTATCTAATATAAATCTCCCCTCTGTCAGTTTAAAGCCATTCCTCCTTGTCTGTCACTACATGCCCTTGTAAAATATCACTCTCCAGATTTCTTATAGGCTCTCTTTAGGTACTGGAAGGCTGCTCTGAAGTCTCCCCTAAGCAGCATCTTCTCTGGGCTGAATGAGCCAACTCTTTCAGCCTGTCTTAAGATATATGCTCCAGCCTTCTCTTCATCTTTGTGGCTTCCTCTGGACTCTCTCAAGCATGTCAGCATTTTCAATTTTATAACATCTCAACTTTTTCATTTTAGCATCTCCAAATAGAGAATGAATGAATCTCAGAAAACCCCTATTTTCTTCCCAGGAACAGCAACTGGACAACAAAGGAATTGGATCTGAATGAAATTACTGAATCCTGTCTGTTTAGTATTATAACTAATAATATATGGATATAACACATTATTAATCGATAGATATACAACAGAATCTCTAAAATTGTTATGGAAGTTGCCTACCTGAAATTCATCTCACTTTGTCCTGCTAAAAATATGAAACTACTGAATATCATTAATCAGGAATTGTTCTAAAATTAGGCATTAAAAATAGCTTCTCATGTGTGAAAAAAACCTGAACACCCACTTGAGACAGAATTAGGTTCCTCAAGAAAATACTGACCACAGGGATATCCTGAATTGTTAGTGGCAATAACATACTAAGAGGAAAACCAGTCGTTAATTTCCATGCACAGAAAGCTATTTTGATCTAATGAGTCTCCTGTGCTTTTCCAGTGGTTGAGAGCTCAACTGAAAATTTTGTCACTTGTTTTCATGGTTTAACCCCAGCTGGCAACTCACTCCTCCAGTAAGATGGGGAGAGAATCACAAGGGTAAAAGTGAACCTATTTACTTGATAATAAATACAGGCTTCCTTGACTAGGATGTTTATGTTGACAGACAGACAATGTATCTATCAGCAAAGTTTTACATTTAAGAACTAAACTGTATATTTCACCATAATAAATTACGTTCAAATCCATCTTGTCCTGGCTTTGGCTGTAATATTTTGGGTGTTGTTTTTTTCTCTTCCTAGTAGTTGACGCAATGCTGTGCTTTGGCATTAGTTTGAGAACAATGCTGATAACACACCAATCTTTTAGTTGTTGCTCACTAGCACTTACACTGATCAAGAATCTGTCATGCTCTGCTAGTGAGGAGGGGCAGAAGAAGCAGAGACAGGACACCTGACCCAAACTAGCCAAAGGGGTATTCCATACCACAGCATGTCATGCCAAGTATATAAACTGGGAGGAGTCAGCCGGAAGGGATCAATCACTGCTCAGGTCAGGCTGGATATCGGTCAGCCAGTGGTGGGCAATCGTATTGTACAAAGCACAACTAATGAACAAAACCAGTGGCTCACTGGTGTTTATTGGGTTTTTTTACATTACCCCCTTTTTTTGTTATTTCCCTTATCACCATCATCATCATCATTATTATTATTATATTGCAATTATGATGAATATTATTATATTGTACTTCATTCATTAAGCTCTTCCTATCTCAGCCTCTGGGGTTTACATTTATCCAATTCTCCAGACTGGCATGGGGTGGAGGTGAGTGAATGGCTGTATGGCACTGAGTTACTGGCTTGGTCTAAACAACAACACATCTGAAGACACTTACTCCAGTAGTTAACTGAATTTTCATCCTGCGCTATTTCCTGTTACATGCATTAGATGTGCTGTCATTTAATTGGATTCTCTCTCTCTCAGCAGTTGCCATTCTTATCCTGAGGCTACTCTCTCTTCTTGTTTCAGATTACTGCTTGTTCCACTCACCCTTGATTACTTTCACTGTTTTTTTATGCTTGGACAGATTTTATCTCTGATACTTATTTTACCAGATTTTCCTCTACTGGGACAAGCATCAGGCAAGCCAGTTTATTTTCCATTTTTTTCTACTCATTCATCTTCTTGACTCTTTATATTCACACTCATATTTTCCTTCCCTGTAACAGCAAAGACGTAATTAAAACAGAAATTTAAGGGGAAAAAAAAAAAAAAAAAAGGATAAAAAATGAGAAAGGAGAGTGCTTCAATTTGACAGTATTACTGAAAAGGCCACTGGTCCTCATCCACCCTCCACCAATTGTAGGCCAGAATATTGCACTGAAAGAAGTTGAAGCCATGGAATTGTGAGAGAATATGCTTTGGTATCAGTGTTACACTGAATAAACTGTATGTCAGATTGACAATATCACATCAGTTCCCACTACAAGTCTGAAAATCTGCAAGTCCAACTATCACGTGTGGCAATGTTTTCATTCTCTCACAAACCACAGGATTCATTATTCGCTTCATCCCCACTCCTTTCATGATGTGTTGGCCCACTGTGCATTTTGTCCAGCACACTGGTTAAAGCATTACTATAGCTGTTTTAAATCCCCTAAAATTAACTAATTTCTCTTTTTGTGAAGGAAAACAACATGGATTGTAAGCCAATGACACTGTTCATAACACCCAAACTAGAAATTACTATTTCTTTATTCAGATTTGGTATTCCTGCCACCTGGAAATACTTCAAAAATTCCATACAAGAAATATTTGCCATATATTGTTTTTAATCAACATTTCCATACTCCCAGAGACTGAGGTTGATTTTTGTAAATTTGTTGTAACTTTGTAAATTTATTTACAGTGAAATTTCTCTCATAAATATTTTCAGTGCAGAAGACAATCACACTAGGCTTCTTAAGAAGAAATAATAAACAAAAATTCCTTCATTACTATTGTGATTTTTATACATAACATGTAAGTGTAAAAAATAATTCCTTAAGGGTTGTTCTGCTAATCTGCTGTTTCTGAGATCATACAAGGATTTTACACACTGAGAGAGATGATTGCACTTAAACTCCATATGCTCTGAAAGCTTTGTATCACTGTATGTTCTGTCTTACTGATAGATGACCCCCTAAACCATAGACTGTTTACTGAAAAATGTCATTTTGAATGCAGCAAAACTCAGAAGTCATATTTAAATACATACGTCAGTGCATCACTGCCTAAACTAGACCTACATTAGAACACAAACAACAATGACCAAACCCCTCATTCTGAGATACTAAAAACCTGTTCAACTTTTTACTCATACAAACTTTGCAGCAGTATTTGAGTAAAGCAATAAATTGTTGGCTATCCTAGATGAGTAGGAAAAGCACAATTAATTCAAAAGCAATTGAAAAAGTCTAACACTTAGGTTCAGGGTTGGCTGGGTCATTTGTTGTTTGGGTTTGGTTTCATCTGAAGTTCTAAAACAAAATGCACAGAGATCATAATTTATCTTACTAAGTTGAAAAAAAAAAAGGCATTTCTAATTAGCTGTCAAATTTTAGTAATCAGGTAAATCAAAGTTCAAGTCACACGTAGCCCTTCATGTCTGTTCCCACATCATACAGTAAGCCTTGACTTGCACTTCTCAAAGGTATGGTTTCATCTATAAGTATCTTCAGCATTTTTTCTGGAATACTTCATCAAACAAAAAAATCACCAGCGAACATAGAAAAATGATGATAAAAAATACAAGTCTTTTCCAAGTCTTCCACTGTTGAGTGTTAAAGCCAAATTCTCTTGCATTTTGTTATAAGAAGAGTACATTATCTCAGCCTGTTGGGTTTATAGTTTAAATGTGCATAATGTTATAGCATGAAATCACTAAACATACAACTGCTAGGAAATGTCAAAAATGAATTAAATGTAAGCCAGTGATAAAGAGCACTGTCATAGGACATGAAATTGGTATAGGTATGCTTACAAGTGTACTTATACAGAACTTGTGAAGAAAGTCACAGACAGAAAAGAAGATAAAAAAATAAAAAAACAAATGAGCCTGAAGAGAAATTATTTTTAGATTGCAAATAGGATTTAAAAACATGAAAAATTTTTTCTTCTTTAATGGATACACCATTTACAGGTATCTTAGAACTACTGCAAGTGACCAATACGTACTGAAGAGTAGAACATCACAACTGGAAACTGGGGACATAAAGAGGGAGTTCTAGGTATAGTTTGCATCTTGAAGTACAAACATCGTTACTCTTTTAGCATCAGGGTTTGTGTTTACTTAAAACCAGAAAATGTCCAGACTAATTCCTATTCAATGTTAAGCATTTATGTTAACAACCCTAATAACCAAATTTAATCTCCAGTGAATGGTAAAAGCATCTATTAATAACAGAAAGACAAAGCCAGCTTTAAGAGCTGAAGTAAGCAATGCTCACTATCTTCCCGCATATACAGCTACTGGGTGGAAGTCTAATAATAAATATTGTACCTCTCAAAGGTCTGAATGCTATATTTATTATATTAGTAGTAGTATAATACATTTTGCTCCATCTGTAATCTACACAACATCTTTAGCCTGTAAAATAATCTTGAGAACATATTCTGTGGAAAGGTCTTGGAAACCTTAAAAATTAATATAAAACTGGAGAAGATACTTAGTTTACTTCAATGATTTTAGTACGCTGTACTGTATTAAGGCAAGTTCTCCAAAAACTATTCCAGTAAAATTCAGCAAAATACAACTGCAAGACAACATTGCACTACAATTAAGATGTCAAAAAAAGTATCTGTAATGCTATAATCACAGCTTTAAGCAAAACAAGCATTTCAAGCATACAGGTGGTGAGGTAAGTCATTACTTAGGGAGAAAGTAAATATTCAGTTGCAATGAAAAGCAAAGCAATTGTGAATTTATGGTAACCGATTTTGAACTCCACACAAATAAGACTTACGATAGAATTCTGATATAAATATATTCCTGCTGTCAACCTACCGCAAATCTGAAATATCCATGGTCACACAATTCAGTTCAATTCTTGTAGGACAAGTTCTTAGTTATGTTAGACTTTAAAACTTGTAAATTCATGTGGCAGCTTTGGATAGATACAACAAATCTTCAAACACTTCTAGCACCATGTTCCAAATTCACTGACTTCTATCATTTTATTTAAGCTAGCACGAGAGTTTTTCAAATAAAGTGATCAACAGACGAAAGCATTATTCTAAAAAATAAATAAAAATATTGAATGTCATGGGACCGCAGCACAATAGAATCATATATGCAAATAACTGCATAAAGCATAGGTGTAGATACAATTTTGGGTTGCAGAAGCAGTACACATCACTATCTCGGGAACCACATTAACGTGATTTGTTTGCAATAAACCATATTTACTTGCAATTTGAAATAAAAATAATATCTTTACTGCATAATTATATACATTTCTTTTTACCAGTTATCCAGATGAACTTATCTGGAAACATCTATTTCAACCATTTTTTTGTTCAAAGCATGTGTTTGTTCTAAATGACCTTTTCAAGATGGAGAGATGAAACAAAGACAAATTTATGACAAAAAACTTCTTACAGCTTTCTAGTAGTGCTCACAAATCTGTAGAATGTGTATACATACCACACTAGAAGAGTAAAAAGTGGTATCAACGCTCTTTGGAAAAAAAGACTGTTGTCAGGTGCAAACAGTCTGCATTATAATGGACAAGTTTCCTATTACACCAGGCATATTCACATTATGTTAAGTATACCTGAACAAACCACAACTGCTAGTATGCTGGGTTTTTTTCTTCTTTTTTTTTTTTTGTTTTTATATTGGTGAGTTCAATTACTATTTAAAAAAAGCAGAAAGTCCTGCGATTAAATTTGCTGTCCTGAGAAACAGGAATCAAATCTCATGAAGCTGAAGAACTCCAACGGAATATTTACTTCATACATCTATGACTCTCCCTGTCATACAATTCTGCCAAGTCGTAACTAACCCATCAAAGTGATCATATTTATTCATTCTAATAACATACTTAGCATAATAAAAGTTAAAACACTCATCAGAACAAATGTGCTCAAACACAAGAATACAAAGATTTGATAGCAACTGAACCTCCTTCAGGAGAGTCCCTAGCCATAAATCTTAGCCAGAAAAGACAATTTTTGATGCAATATACTTTGATCAAATAGTTAGACAGCCCTGACATTTAATCTCTGATTTATTTTTAAAATATAGGTATACATTGCAACGGGAAAATTGTTCCTTCAAAGAAAAAGGAATAAAAATCGCAAAGGTTTCCTCAATCTATTTTCATAAATATGCTTTCCCTCACCTCCCCCAAAAAAACCACCACAAAACACCACCCCTCTCTTCCTGGGCATATTCCAAACTCATTAAAATTTTTAACACACCTCATGGGAATAAGTTGATAATTTTCTCTTTTATAAAGGAAGAACTAGGGTAGATGAATTAATGATAAGGCTTATATTAATTCTGGGTAACCTACTTCATGCTTGCAATCCTAATGTCACTCACTATGTGCTAACACTTGTTTCACTGGCAAAAGCTCCATTTATTTATTTCCTAAGCATTAGTTTTCCTTCATCCAAGTAAAAAGGTACACGGGAACAAAACCATAAAATGTACCATAACGCACATGAATGAGGGGAACAAATCCAGATGGCATGGTCAGTCTTCATAGTGACACATTTTTAGATGTGACTGTACAACACACCTTTGAGTATAGCATCTACATACATAGATGAGACTTTATTAAGAATTCTTTTTGAAACAGTTAAAGTCTAAAGCATAAATTTCCAACTCAGTAAAATTCAATATGAACATCTCAGGAACATAGTTATGAATATTCTGAAGGGCAATACTAATATTATTTTACCAAAGAAATAAGATACAGTCATATGGACACTTGTGAACTTTGACTTCACCAGTTGAGTGGTTTTTATATGTGCTGATACTGGCTGACGCAAGATTTTTCTTCTGGACTAACCAACTCTAAATTAACATCAAAGCACTACTTAGAGCCAGAAAAGAAGATCAAACAAAGATCACCTTTGCCATACAATGAATGTTTACGTAAGAAGTTTTCACAGTCTAACAGCTGAAGGAACAAATGCCATCTTCCCCGTGAGTGAAGAATAATTAAATATTTAAATTTACATTGCAATGTTTTTTGATCTATTAGGCAAATTTTAAATTTTAGTATCACTTAGAATAACCCTAGTTCCCATGTAAATAGCTCTATTATGGAGATGATAGAACAATTTCAATTTTATGTTGCTGGTTTGGGCCAGCAAAAATGGCTTTTTAGATAGCTATTTCACAATATCACTGGAACAATTATGTTGAAAACTTGGCAGCAGTAATAATTAAATTTATGGGACAATTTGTTCTTCAATAGCACACCTGAAAAATTTAATAAATCATTCACTTAACAGCCAGTGGAAAATCGTCCAGTGTGAGAAATAGAAAAGGTGATTTAAAAATAACAAAGCACACCCACTGGAAATAGAAAATACATATAATTTATTTTATACATGATGTGAATAGCATGTGCATTTGTTGCAAATGTAGAGGCTGATCATGACCAGCAACAAAGCCAGATAGTCTACTTTGAAATCAGAAACAAACTTGCAACCAACATAAT
Source organism: Psilopsiagon aymara (assembly GCA_024733675.1). Taxonomy (NCBI): domain Eukaryota; kingdom Metazoa; phylum Chordata; class Aves; order Psittaciformes; family Psittacidae; genus Psilopsiagon; species Psilopsiagon aymara. The sequence goes on along the minus strand of JANRGW010043382.1, from coordinate 7,755 downwards.
CCCAATAGCCAAAAGATGAATTGAACATCTCTGTTATCTACAAGGTACTCTGCAGGGAATGAAGAGGCAGAAGAGTCGGAACAAACAAGTAAAGCTGAACTTGGGAAGAAAAGGAACTACAGGACGAAGGTGGTTTTAGTTCTGTCTTTGCTTCTCCACCTTACTGTATTTTTACTTTGCAATAAACAGAATTAATTTTCCCCAAGAAGAGTCTGTTTTGCCTGTGACCCTAACTGGTAAATTAGTGTCCTTGTCTATTTCAACCCACTAGCTTTTCTGTCTTACTCTCTTCGCCTGCCCTGTTGAGGACTGTTGAGTAAAAGAGCACCTGGGGGGGCATCTGGCAGCCTGTTTGCATGCACATGCCCCAAGATAGCCGCAAAATACCTGAAGGATTAACAGACTTGATTGCATTCTTTTCTGCACAACTCAAAAAATATATTTTCCAGTATATCACAAAATTAGCTGGCAATGCAATGCCACCTTAGTAGTAGTGAAGCTTACACATACACACACACAGAGCTCCCCATCAGTCTATACCTTGCCCCTTCTCTTCCTCCTCCCTCGACCAGGTATTGCTGCAGAAGCCCAAAATTAAAAAGCAGCTTTAATCCTCTGGTCCCATTATCAAATTCAGATACCTTATGAATATGGCAAAAGAGTTCAGCAGAAGGTGCTTACCACTGACAAGCACAGACTACATTTCTCATGCACCCTCTGCACTCAAATGTCTGCAGAAATACAGGGGTCTGCTATCATAAATGCAGTACAGCTGCCGCATCCACATGATGACTCAATCACAAACAAGAAAATTAGATGTAATACAAAAATACAGCACACACCCGTGTACTCAGTAACACACAAAACATACACTGGATTTAACCAATTTTAAAACTAACATTATCCTCTAGCTACTGGATAGCCAAATTCTGCAAGTCCAATTCAATTCCAAGCCCTATTTCTAAACCAGTACTTAGATAGCTAAAATAAAAAAAAAATCTACAGTGTTTTGCATTAGTAAAATGTTCCCTGATGGACAAAGTATTTTATTTCTCGTTTGTTTTGCTTTGCTCTGTTGGCTACAAGTAGCATTAGAAGATTTGCACACATCTTTAAAATGTCTTTTATTTATTGCAACTAGAACAACAACAACCAAAAAAGCAATTAACAAAATAATACAGATTTCTGATTTGCAGAATGTGTTAGAGAAGATAATTCCCACTTACATTTAACAACCTAAGAACTTAGAGACTGCTTTTTCAGTATATGATACTAAATCTCATTTTCTTAACTAACTGGAGCTCACAGTTACTATCTGCTTCATATTTCCATATTTCACCTTTATTGCTGGTAAAGATACATATTTGCACAAATGCACATAAATGCGCAGGAAGTGCATTTGCCACTTCAAACCATAAAACACTGAACTTTGTGAAGACAACCCTAGTTGCTTTGATATTTTCCTGCTTATTTTTCACTCCCTTCATAAGGAAGAAAAGTTCTGTTAAGTCAATTTAAAGTAAAAAGGAGTCAACCTTCTCCATTAGGAAACTAACCTTTCTATATTCAAGTCTATCTGTATGCACTGTATCTCTATACTACTGGTTAGTATGATATAAAGTAAGATACGCTTGCAGCAAAACCACTGAACAACAGTGAAAAGAAAATGTCATATGATAATTACTACTTGTAATTGACACCTGTACTACTGCATGTCTTCTTTTCCTGCTTTTTTTATTTCAAAGAGGAAAAAATAAACCAACCATGGAAAATATATATCTTTCTTTTTTACTAAAGCAGATTCCACTTGACTCCAAATGATTACTATTTGCTTCAGCAGTTTTACATAGTGGAAATGTTTCTTTTTCTCCTTTTCTCTGCACAGTATGAGGGATTCACTTACAAGATTATAGGAGTTACAATAATATTCAATGATACATAGCATCAACTAAGGCCATAGTCTGGAATGGTTAGCTCCTCCAGCTTTATTTTTTTTCTGGATATTCTTTAGCTTATAGCAGCAGTGTCATGAGAACACATAATACTGGCAGGTTGTGAATAATTAATATGAAGTGGAGGGAAGGGGGGAATTTAAAGTGCTATTGTAGCAACTGCAAGGACACTAGAACTGAGACTCTTTTTACATTCTCTAAGGATACGTTTGAAATTACAATCATCACTGGACTTGCAGCTGAAAGCTACAGTAGATTTTTTGGTTGGCTGGTTGCTTTGGTTTTGGTTATTCATATAAAATTTTTTTAAGGCTGCAAGAATCCACTCAGAACAATGGGCTTCCCCAGACACCTATTTCAGTAAATCTTAGAATTTAGATTTAGGAAAGGTTTTGGGGTTTTGTGATTGTTTTTGTTTTTATTTTCAATTATCAACAATACGAAATTAACGCATGTGAAACTAAGAAAGAAAATAAGCAGGTATACCTTAGGGAAGATTTACACAAAGAAATGCAACACTCTAAAAAACCAAATACTATCTGAAATTAATGATCAGATTAACGTCACAATTTCAAAACAAAAATCACAGCTTTCTTATCTTCACAATTTCATGATTGAATATTTTGTGTGATTCACAAGCTTAACTCTACACTGATAAGAGCCTACCATTAAAATAAGAAAATCAGGAAGCATGAATCAACATAACAGACTTCTATAGTGTAGAGGTCTCAATGTTTACTTAAGTTGAAAGCTAAATAAAATGTTTTTAAATAATCACAAAATAATAGCAATTAAATTGTCTGCATTATCTGATGAGTGTTATGGTGAAGACAGAAAGATAATTAATTCAACGAAGCAAGAACTTATGTTGCACTAGTACTACATGTTTGTTATAAATTTCTTTCATTTTTCCTGTAGATCAGCTGCCAGAAGAAAGAAGTTGCTTAAGCAAATTAAATCATACTGTCCCTGAAGGAGAAAAAGCAGATAGGCTGGAGCTCACAGTTACTATCTGCATTTCACAGAATTTTACCGGATTCTTCTTGCGAACTCTGTTGGTTTTATTCTACCCAACTCTCACTGTCAAAATTCTTAAAGTCTTTTAATCTGGCCCAGTTACATTCTGCATTGCAGAGGCCTCCACAGTAATGCTGAATGCATACAAATTGATGATTTTGAGAACAGACCATACTATATACTGCCTGCACAAATACATGGTATTACATTCAAGAAATCACATTTAACTACTTAGAAACTGATGTAAGACAGACACTAAACAAAAAATACAGATGAATTATCTCAAATAGGGATAATAGCATACACTTCCACTTCAGAAGCAGTAATGTTAGCTATTTTAATTCCCAATAATTAAATGCTGTGTAAGGATTAACATCTATTCAGCATCCATTAAATGTCAGTTCACTATAGGTGGATTTCATGCCACCCAAACCTTTAACACTGTAGAAAGTAATTCTCCTTAGATATAGAAACAGAACTGTTAACATAATATGAAGTATAGAAACACCTTAAAAATACCCCAACTTCTTCCCATGGGTGTATCTCACTGAGTGTTTTCTTTTAGATGGGCAATTTTTTTAATTTAAAAACCCAAGCAAAAAAATTCAAAAGAGGATGCAACAAGAAAAGGTACAGAGATATGGTACAAAAGCACAGTATTCAGAAACAACTTCAATAAAATTCTCCATTTTATAAATAAAAAAGTGCAAATTGAAAGCATTTTTATTTTCTAAATTACTGTACATTTGCACTGCTTATACATGAAAAACTCAGCAAATGAAGTTTAAAAATAAGTTTGCCTAACTCATAAACCAATTTCCTCCTGTTTCCTTTACGGATAGAGTAGAGAAGGAAATATATTTGAGATTATAACAGCACTCTGAAAGACACTTCCTTTTGCTAGGAATATTTGCATTTTATAACAAAAATTTACAAAAGCATTAAGGACAATCTAATCTAGTTCTTCTCAGAAAAAACCTTCAACAAAAAGTCTCTCAAACTGAGCTACCAAAGGTACACTGAACATATTGCCTAACATTACGGAAATTCAAAGGTACTTTTATACTGTTCAGAATATCTAATGTTACAGTATGCTCAAGCACAATGGCCAATTAAAAAAAAAAAAAAAAAGAAGTTAAACAGGGTGTCAACAAAATCCCTTTTAAAGAACAATCTTAAAACTTTTTTCCTCCTTATTTTGGCAAGTTTCAGAATCTGATGGCATCCTATTTTAATACTTCTAGATTTTCCCTGAAATTGCTGGCAAATAAAGATGGATGTCACATTTGTCATAAGTAAAAACCAGGGAAGAAGACAAATATAGTACTTTTAAACTAATATTTGAAGTTTCTTAATCAGTGATTGGACTGTTAAGAACTCTAGGCATTAAACTTTCTCATTAAGAGCCAGCATGCTGATAAAACTATGTCCCTCCAATGGCTTTCAAGCACATCACTTCAAAATCAGTACAAAATGAAACAAAATAACTGACTTATCCTACAGATATATTTTTATTTAACATACATATCACCAAAAAATAGGAAAAATCATGCTTCTCTGCTTTCCTTCAACAAGGCATTTAAGACCAAATGTTGACAGAATTGCAAAGAAAAGCAGAGGGGCAAATTCTCTCCATGAGATTGGGAATGGTCAGTATTCCATGTATTTCTCTGCCATGGAGTTGGAAAGCCTACAGATAAATCCTTAAAGTAATACCTGATTACTACAGCTTTTTTTTTTTTTTTTTTCCTTAACATGTGAGATAGCAAGGGCTGTCAATGTATGTGATGTCTGAGTTGACTTGAATGAAGCCATCATTTTAAGTTAATACAGAGCACCTGGGTTCACAAATTCACCTTTTTAAGGGCTTGTAGGTGAGCTCACAAGGCTAGCAATAAGCTTCACAAATGCATCTGTCCATTTTTAAGCAGAAACAGGTAGGCAAAACTATCTGTTTCCCATTTTCAAAAGCAACAGCTTCCCCTTTTCAAACTAAGCATGTTAAATTGCTTAAAAGCCCACTGATGGAAACTACAGTGTTTTTAAAAGCTTTACTAGTAATCAAAATATTTATTTTTAAGTCACCTTGCTAATTCAATATATATATTCACCCATTGAACAAACACTGTCAGTAAGAAAGGATAAACTGATACTTACTGATAGAAGAAGCCAGCAACAGTACTTATTGCCATTCTTTATTCTACAGAGGTGTGGGTGTTGGGGTGTTAAGAACTTAGTGTGGGGCTACTACTCTATCCACTGAACTACCAAAAAGCTGAAATCACAGCATGTGAACATGCAAACATTTGGTCCCTGTACTTCATCACACTGCTTTGTTATAGACATACAATAAGCTCTCACACTCTTTCCGGAACCAAGGTACAGCTCAATTCTTGTGGTAGTTACTACTGCTCAGTATTATTCACCACTGCTAAGTAACAGTGTAAGTAAGCATTCTCCTTCCTAACAGAATCTACAGCTTCTATTTAAGAAACGCATCAGAAAGATGATGTTCTTTAGAAAAAGTATACTCTTCTCAAATGTGAATAAAGATAATTTGTAGTTAAATGTAGTTAAGATGCTACAGATTTACAGTCTTTCTCAGTAAGCCTCAAAAAAACTTCTGTTCAGTTACATCTGATGTATCCTCTGCGTTATATTGTCATCTTACTTTTATCTCTGCCTTAAAAACAAGCAGCTCCCAGTACCTTCCGACAAGAAACAGCCATCATTCAAAGAAGCAAAAAGAACAGATATGAAGGGCTGTATTTGCTGCCTAAAATGTGACAGCTGCTGGAGTGCTTTGCCTACACAGAGAAATCTGACTACAAAGCAGACAATAATCCAAACTGTCTGTAAAAATAGCCAGCCTAGAAGAATTCAAAGCCATTTTTCTTACATATAAATTGCAAAAATGGTTCTTAAGCTTTACTGCCACTTTCTTCTCTGATAAAAAGCTATCTTGTAAGTTTCCCCTCTAGCACCCCAGACACCATGCTTCTCACAGTTCTTACCTGCTATAGAATCTTACCTGGCTATGAGACTTGGCAAACTTGCAAAATACGATCACTTATAAACCTAAATTTTTCTTGCAGTCCTTTCTTTTCTAGCAGATGCTGCATCATGCCATTGGAAACTTCATGGATCTCAAATTTCTACTCTAATCTGCTGTTGGCTTTGGTAGGACTACATTTATTCTTCCCAGCTGTCTCTTCCTGTCACTGTTTTGATTTTAGAACTTATTAGCCATACATTCTCTCTCCTTAGCCTACATGATTCTTCATAAAAAATACAGTTGCTTGTAGTGATGTTCACAAATTAAAAGGAAGAAAAGAAGCGATGTAACAGCAAGACAATTGCTCTGCAGGCCTTGACTGAGAACTGCTGCTGCAACACAAATAGTATCTTTTCTCCTTTTAAGATTAAGAAGGAGGGGGAAGGAGAAAAAAACACAAAACACTTCTATTAGTGTTCCCCACTAATAGAAGGCATCTTCAAGAAGCAAGCAAAAATTTACCAGAAGTCATGCTGATACTAAACTGCTCTGTCTGATTTTATGTCAGGAGAAGTTCAGGTAATCTCGATGCACAGAACAACTAGCTAAAAATCAACAAACTAAGTTCTTACAAGAATATACTATTTGTCCATTAATTAAGTCTAATCCTTTGTTTAATTTCAAATAAGTTGTTTTCCTTTCAAAATTAACATATGCTGATTAATGGCACATTAATTTGTGATGCTCTAAATATAGAGTGATAAACTGAAATTCAGCTGAAGGGGTATCACAGACAGCAGATTACCTGCGAAATCTGGCCAATTTTTGCTATGCCTGCTGGAAGCTTTTCTGTGCAATGATCTGTTCCTGCACAAAATTAAAATGTGCAGTTTACAGGACCATAATGTTACTTTCCTATAGAAAGTACATTATACAAGTCCGAATAGAATTCCAAAATTATTTAATTCCATGTAACATGGGTTTTCTTGGCTTTTGAAACCCCTCCACTAGGTTGACATGTTTTCTTTAACCGTACTTACCTAAATAACATCAAGCTAAAACTCAGTGCACCGCATGTGAAACAAAAATGATGTGATAGTACCATAACAATTTTGGCAAGTAATTTTAAATGACTTAATACCCAAACTTTACCACATTCACTTCTATAAGTTAAAATGCAGTCAGTACTTCCATGAAGTAAGAATGCAATGGAGGTTTCACAAATACGAATTTGCTAACAAAAACGAAAGTAACTAAGTAAGAAAGAATTGTGATGTGAAGAGTAAATGCTAAGACACCTAAACCTGACACTTGAGGCAAAATTATCCCATGTGTAGGGATGTGGCATGGCTGGGGTGTAAAGTTTAAGCAATGTAGTTTAAGGACAAAATGGTTCAGGAAACAATGACTGGAATGAATAGCTCTGAGACTGGCAAATATTATTAGCCTTCCCTATATATATACCATTACATACAACAGAAAACAGGTGGAAGACTTAACCCAGTTTGGATTCAAATAAAATAATTTTACACTAACTTCAACTACATGCTTACCAATGTGAGAGAAAAAAAAAAAAAAAAAACAGATGCATGCAACATCTTCATTACTCAATTTTGATTCATTAATGCAGGGGTGTTTTTTTTTTTTTATTTATTATGGTGCCATTCCAATCAATTTGTGCATAATTTACTGCTTATAGTTGCCATGGGTTCATCAGTAGCAGTCATTTTTCTCCTTCTTAGTAGTTGGTGCAGTGCTGTGTTTTTGACTTGTGGCCTGAGAACAGCACTG